>CM077159.1:113019806-113297427 GCA_039583875.1 Platanthera guangdongensis | reverse complement strand
AGATGAGTTGTGGTTATTTAAGAAAGTAATTTGATTATGATTAGATCATATGTGGTGAGGTAGGATGGTCAACATGGCTATGATCTGGCTTCATGAATGGAATGAGGGGATGGAATAAGATTATTTGATTTAGTTTCATAGTCATTTAACACTTGCAAACCTTCTCTCAGGTTTCAAGCTCCTTTCATATATGTTTGTCTGCTCCTAACTTTTTTCTTGCAGAGACTAGCAGACACTTGCAAGCCTTCTCCCAGGTACTTGCAAGCTTCTTTTGTATATTGTCTGTTTCTAACTCTTCTCTTTGAGAGATCAACACACACCTGCAAGCCTCATCTAGGTACTTGCAGTTTAATTCAATATTCTATGTCTGTTGCTCACTTTTTTCTTAGTAGTGGTTAGCAGACACCTGCAAGCCTCATCAGGTACTTGCAGCTTATTTTTGTATATAATACCTGCTCCTAACTCTCTTCTTGCAGAGATCAGCAGACCCTTGCAAGTTTCTTCACAGTTGCTTGCAAGTTACTTTCATATACTGTGCATACCTTTAACTCTTCTTTTGCAGAAACCAGCAAAGATTTGCAAGTTCCTTCCAGGTACTTTCAGCTCATTTTTCCTTCTTGTATACTCTTCATCCTTCCTTTTTTGCAGAGGATAACAGGTGCTTGCAAAGCTCCATCAGGTACTTACAAGTTATTATGCTTTTATGTTTTCCACTCACTTTCATTTTGTAGAACTTAGTGTAAGACACATCTTCTTCATTTTGCAAAAGCAAACTCAGGTACACACACGATGTACCACCCGTACGTACCTACCCTAACTTTCCTCTTGCAGGAAAATAGACAGGCAGCACCAAACTCCTAAGGAGAGGCTTCGGGTTATATCTCTCCTTGCCCCTTCTCTTTCTGTTGGGGCGAATCATGATTTTCGTGGGTCTCCAACTTTTTCGAAGTTCTATTCGGAACTTAAAAAAGTGCAGGGATTATGTTAACCCCGAAATTGGCGATCCTTCCCAAGCCGGCCAGCTCGCTCGTCACGGCATGCCCGGGTTCCTCCTGGAGTCTGTGATGCCCTATGGAGGGAGGACAGAATTCTCTGTCCGCTCAGGCCGCACGGCTTGCGCGGTCTCAGCGGTCTGACCGACCAGGCCGTGCACCTTCCCTTGGTCGGCAGGGTCTGAGGACTGCTCCTGCAGTCAGCCTCTGCAGGCCGCCCCCCTTTTCCTCTTGACCGCAAGGTTGTCTATGCAGGTCTCTCTCTGCCGGACTCAGCTACCTACCTACCCCAGGACGACAACTCCGGCTACCCGCCAAGACCAGCAGCAACGTCCAAGTTCCTCGGGAGCTGGGCGGACTCTAAGTGCGATCAAGACTTCCAGTCCTCCTTCATTGGTGAACCCCAACAGCCTCAACATCCAGGCTCTCCATATCCAATATAAGCGGACTCAACTTTGCAGCAGCTGCGGACTCAGTGGACTTGGCGGACTCTCTATGCAGTACTCCCTTTCCTTAGTAAGCACCATCTTCTTGGCAGTAGTACCAGTGTCCTCCTCAGTCCGCAGGCCTTTTACAGGCTCAGCCAGTAGTAGCAGACTTCTCCCTCAGTCCGTAGTCTTGGTGCGGACTCAGTCAGTAGTGGCGGACTCCTTCCAGCCCGCCAGGCATCAGATCCTCCAGAAGGCAGTACCAGTCCGCATAACCTCGTGCGGACTCACCGGACCCCGCGGGCACTCTCCTGCTCGCACCCCTTACAGCTCGGTCAGTTCAGCAGCGGCGGACTCAGCGGATTCTTCTTGCAGTCTGTCGCTTGTCCTCCAGCATCCGCCTCCCCAGCAGTAGGCGGACAATCCCAGCTCAGCAGTGACTGACTCCGCGAACCCGCATCGCAGTCCGCCACTAAGTCTCCCATTTTGCCGTCAGCAGCACCGGCTTCAGTACCAAGCCCCAGTCCGCACGGCCTATTGCGGACTCAGCGGACTCTGTCTCCTTCTCGCTCAAATTACCTTCTCACCGGGGGTAACGTCACCGCAAGCTGTTACCTCCTCGGGCCTATAAATAGCGCCCCATGCCTCTCATAGGGGGATCGCATCATCGCCAAGGTGCTGACGCTCGAAGTCTGCCAGCAATCCCTTCTCATGCGGATTCCGCTTTTCAGTCCGCACCCCCCCTCTGCGCCTTTAGCCACGCAGCCTGCCGTCCTCTGGTTCTGCAGTCCGCGCGATCTCCCTATTTCCATAACCGCGCGGCCTGCCAGCTACGCTCTTCAGTCCACGCGGCCTCCTCTGGCATTCTTCTTCCTTAACCGCCAGCTTCCTTCTTGTACCCTTTATTGCTTTGTTGTAAAGGTGTATTAGAAAATTGTAACTCTCGCTATTAATAAAAGGAAAGCTCATCGCAAGAGTGGCGTTTAAGCCGCAGCGGGCGAAGTCTGATGTTGCCACTGCTAGCGGCCCCCTCTCTCTCCCTTCTTCCTAGCTCAGCTCAGCTCCCTAGACAACCAACCTGCAAGCACAATCGTCATAGTAACCGTCTGCTCGACATCTCCTGATCAACCTCCTCCTCTCATCAGCCTTCTTGACTGCTCTCTGCAACCCTCTCTTCTATCCCCGCAACTCCTTGACAAGCGTTTGCTCCACTCTCGAGCACTCAGAAGCTTCCTTCATCCCTCTTCCCCCGCAGCCTCTATCCCTTTCTCCACTCAGCTTATGAGACCGAACACACCCCCTCCGTGTTAGCTGCCCAGTGCCACTTTCGCGCATCAACAAACAGCCCTACAGCTCAGAGTATTCCAACTCCTCCAACTTAGAGACCCAGCTAGTCACCTACCTCAGATCTTCACAAAGATCTGACCTCGGGCACAAGCCTTACCTCAGATCCTACCTAGGACCCTACTACACAGAGTGCTCCACACTCCTACACTCAAACTGCTTAGAGTCCTACATTCAGGCTTTATAAAATAGGTCTACACTCAGATCTCAATGAGATCCTACAAGATTGAATAAGTGTTTGAGAAAATTGACTCAATAGAAAATCTCTGAGTCTTCTTCTTTGGTTGAATCAACAGACGGCCCTTCTTCAGCACAGCTATAGGAAAATGATTCTTCATATTTTCTTCGACTGGAACTGTGTTGTATCAGCAGAGTTCTTCTTCTTCAAGCTTGAGAAAGATGTTCTTTAGGTTGAATGGCAGGCTTAAAGATGATGAGAAATGTGCCCTGCTCTACTGGCTGACTTTTTACAAGATTAGGGTTTTGAGAGCTAGGCAAAAAAGTCCTTGTAAAAATGTTCTCCACTTCCCTTTTATATCTCTGCAACAGCAATGGATGTATCCACTTTTAGAAAAGAGCATGGTCGGCTTTAATGGATTATATATTTCAGGATATCGTTGCCCAAACAATACGGCAGTCTTTGTCTTTTAGCGCATGATTTGCATCGATTTGAATTAAGGATGATGACAATAGATTTGACACAGTACCAATGGACTTAGAATAATTCTGATTTTGTACAAGCATTGAGTGATGTCATATGTCTCAACAAATTTGAGCTTTGACAGTTAACTCCAGAAGCATTAAGTGAATTGCCTTCACTCAACGCTTTTATACTTGGGAAATAAATTTCTCTCACTGAGCCATCGAGAGAAGGTTCTTCACTCGATGTTATAGTCCCTTAACATATTTACGGAGAAGGCATTGAGTGCAAGTCCTTCACTCAACGCTTCTGTACTTAGCCAAATACTGTCTGATACTAAGGCATTGAGTGAAGGTTCATCCTTCGATGCATTTGTACTTAGCCATATTTTGCTTGATGTTTAGCTGTCGAGTGAAGGTTCATCACTCGACGCTTTTATACTTAGCAGCCTTGCATTTAGAAGGAATCGAGTGAAAGTTCTTCACTCAACACTTCTGTACTTAGACATATTATCTTGAGAAGGTGTTGAGTGCAAGTCCTTCACTCGATGCTTTTGTACTTAGCCAAATATCAGAGCTTCTCCACTGAGGCTTTGAATGATAGTTGAATAGTAAACACTTTTTGGCCTCAGGCATTGAGTGATGTGTGGTCACTCAACGCTTTTGTTCCTAGACACTTACTGACTTCATTGACCATGCTGACTTTATTCCAGCCACACTTCTGATATGCTTAGCCTGTCTAATCATATAATTAACAATATCTTGTACATGTAAACTTAGACATATATCAAATACATGATTGTGTATAATATTGACTTGTGGGACTTCTTCAAATTTGGGACATTATAGTCAATGTACCCAACAAAGAGCCCAAGATAAGAAGAAGATCAGACCCTCTGATCTGATTGAGAAAAATTGATGATCGACTAATTCTTAGAAGAACCACTTTAGTATGAATAAAATAATCGTCTTCCAAATCTGCTTTATCAAATCAAATAGCCAAATCACTTTCTTTATTTGATTTATTGTTGTTACAATTCATGTGTCTCCATATAAATATAGGTAATAACTATATGCAAGCCACACTATGGCTATGTGCAGGCCGTGTATTTGAAAATGGTTATATGCAGGCCAATTTCTGAACGGGTTCATCACTTCCTATGGTTTTTTTAGTTTGGCCTACATTTATCCTTTGACTGCATATAACCAAAAATGGTTTGCATATAATATGACCCATATATATGGTAGAGAATAATTTCCTTATTGTCACTGTCCCCTAATGTCTCTAAGAATCTGTTATTCCATTAAATCTTTCCTTGAATAAGCCTGAATTAACTCTCGGATAATCTCGTTCAGAGTTATATTTGACATAACGTCAATTTCATATAATAGTTATGTTGAAATTTGGCTTCTTACTGATTTTCTATTGACTTATCTTTATAATCAACATTATGTTGAAAACATGTCAAAGCATATGTCGATATGTACCTTGAAGTAACATCGACTAATCTTGATATATTGCTCTGACTTCTATTTGAAGTAATGTCGATATCAAGTCCATGTTGCATCGACTTCTAGTCAACGCATGCTGGATATTCTTGACTATCCTCTAAAATTAAGTATGCATTTCTTATGTCCTAGACTATATTGATAACCTAGGACTTCTAAGATCACATTACCCTCTCTATGCATCATGGGTAATAAACCTAGGATGTAAAATCACTTAAAATATAATTTGTTAAGGTAAATCATAAAAGTTTTTCCCAACAAGTAGCATCGATTTCAGCATATATTGGTGCTTTGAATTCTTGTCGAAGTAACATCGATATCTAGTCGATGTTGCATCGAATTCAATTCGATGCAAGTTGGCTTTTCTTGATTTTCTTCTACAATTCAGAGTGCATAGCTCATTTCCTTGACTCCGCTAACTTCCTAAGAGTTCTATGACCGTATTACCCTCTCTATACAACATGGGTAATCAACCTAGGGAGTAAAATCACTTTTAATATAATTTATTAAGTTAATCATCAGAGTTTTTCCCAACAATTTCACCCTATTTAGCTTAACAAAATTTACAAGTTTTAAATTATAATTTTACAAAAATAAAACATTAAATACATCGAATCATTTTTAGTATATATAAAAATGGCACAAATGAATGCAGGGACATAAGCATGATTGACAACTGAATGTGTTGGGTCCATTGATCACAATGTCCTAGATTTGAAGAAGTCCCATAAGTAAATGGGATACACATGAATGTATTTAATGCATGTCATTAATTCAATATATGCAGGTTGTTCTCTGTTGAACTAATTTGACAGTTGTCAAAGTCACATAATAAGATGGACTCATGATAGGAAGCTGGCAAAGAAGAAAATTGGTTAAGTCCAGAAGCGTTTAGTGAAGGCAGTTCACTCAACACCAAGAGACTAAAAGGTTCGACTGATGCTTAGGAAGTCAAAGACTTAGTATTGCCAAAGCAAAAATCTGGTTAAGTCTAGAAGCGTTGAGTGCAGGCAGTTCACTCAACACCGAGAAGCAAAAGCATCGACAGGACAATATGCAGTCAAAGCCACGGGGTTACTGACACAGAAATCTATCTAAGTCTAAAAACATTGATTAAAGGCAGTTCACTCAACGCCTCCTTAATAGATAATCCTACTAAGTACAGAAGCATTGAGTGAAAACAGGCCACGCAACGCCTCATCAAGAAAACTTGCAAAGTCATAAAGCGTTTAGTGAAGAAGCCTCACAAAACGCCTTCTAGCAGAGTAAATTAACTAAGTCCAAATGCATCGAGTGATGAAGGTTCACTCGACGCCTAAGCTGTTAGACCCGAATTGTCTATATTCATTGAGTGATAAAGGATCACTCAAAGCACTCAATGCCACCAGACAGAATTCAGCTAAGTACCGATACGTTGAGTGACAAAGCTTCACTTTAACGCCCAAGCAGAATTAGTGGAATTTTGGCCAAGTCCACGGGAGCTAATTCATGCTGACGTCAGCAGAAATTCAAACAATGCAGGATCATCTTGATACAAGACAAAGGAATTGCTTTCCTATTGTACAGTAATTAATGCAAAAGTGGTGGTGCAACTAACTACTCTAGTGGTCCATACTGCTCAAAGAGCCATTGGATGGCAGGATACAAAGTGCAAATTTTCGAGAATGAATACGAGGAAACTTTTTGAAGATAGATTTTTTGAATCAACTCATCTTCTTCCTAAAATGAAGAAGAGCTCTACAATTAGTTAATCACAAGATAGTCTGAAAACTTCAGACAAAGGTTGTTCATTGAAGACACATAAAGAACTGAAAACTCATTGATCTTATTCAACAAGTTCATGAACTTTTATTTCTGAGTTATTCCCAGCTCAAGCTAAAACATCCTAAAGATTTGCTACCTTGCAGCTGAGAAGAAGATAGGGCTGAGCAATCTCAGTCTATAGAAAAAACTTCGTGAATATTTTCTCTGGAGTTATTTCATCATTAACAACATACTCTTTCTGTAGGATCTAAACAGATCTGAGCAATAATCCTAATTTATAAAGGCTGAGTGTAGGATCCTTTTGTGGATCTAAGGTATGGCATGTGTGCCTGAGCTATAGGTGAGTTCATTCATTGAGAGTAGGATCCTCTTGTGGATATGAGTGTAGGTCTATCCTCCTAGTCTGAGTTGTAGTACTTTGACTAAAATCTGAGGTAGGTGATCAGTGGATCACTAAGCTATAGGAGCATCATCTGCTCTGAGTGGTATGGCTTTGGGCCTGAGGTAGGACTTGGAGGAGTCTGAGAGATCCTGAGGGATCTGTGTTGTAAGCTCTTAGAGCTGAGTTTGGAGAAGTTGCCCTTATGTAACACACTATTAGAAAGGTGGGAGTGATAGTGGATGTACCCATACTCTGGGGAACCACTATAAATAACTTGTGTGTTGTTGTATATCCTTGAAATCAAACCTAAAACTAAATCACAACTCACTAAAGCTAAAAGAAAGTCCATAAAGGCAGAAAAACCTTTTTACTCCCTCTAGGTGTTTAGCTACTCTAGAAAACAATGACTTTCAGAATGATAAGCTTCTTAATAACTTGAATAGAAGAATTGTTGCATAATAACATCATGGATCTCAGTAGTAAGGATTTCAGTATTTATGTATATATCACCTTTAAGATCTTATATCTTTCTTAGTGGATAATTTTCTTTTTCTGGAAATTTGAATGAGGCTCTTAGTTGGTTGCTTTATATCAGGCTTGCCCTGTTTCCCCCCTAAATTATTGGTCATTCTCTATCTCATAGACAATCTTCCCTGCTTCCCTTGTAATTTGTAGAATATTAGCTAATTCATTCTCCGCATGTTTGGGTAACTCCCCCTGAACTATAGTTGTAGGGATGTTAATCATTCTGTTATTATCATCTTCCCTTCTCATCAAAGCTTTGTTACTCAGGGCCGCATTTTCTTCTAATAGTTCCATGGGTTGGACTTCCTCAGATGTCGCCCCTTCTGAACCTCATGAGTCAGTGAGGTTATGAAATATTTGTTTATACCATAGGAAGCCAGCTTAGCTTGTACTCCCTTTAGAGACTCTTTGACTCTATCAAGCCGATTTTCTAGTTCTTAAAGGAGGTTGTAAAGTGTGATGCATGTTTATCCATCAAATTAGTGAGGGGGTAGATGCCTGTTGAATTTCTTGAATAATAATAGCCTCAAGATGTGAGGCAGGAATAGAAGTGGAAGCAGACACATTGGTTCTAGTAGGAGAAGATTGTAGTGCTGTCATTTGCTATTGTACTAAAATAGAAGCATTTAGTTGCTCGTACTTAAGAGATGGTAATGAATTGTGTTGTGCTTGGACATTTGCTTGAGTGTTAGTTAGAGGATATGATGGGGGAGTGGACTCTTTTTGATACCTAGGCTTGACAATCAATTTGGTCCACTTGGATAAAAGAGCAATGGTTAATCTTTTCCTGGAGGAATGTTTACTCCTTTTTACTTGCATAGACTGGAATAGTTTTGTTTCAATATCTGACTCGTGAAGGTCATGTAGGCATTATCCTTCAACCCATACTTGTGGCCTATCAATTGCAACATGTATTTTCCCAAGTTAATTTTCTTGCCCAGAACTAACACTCCCTTTAGATGTAGTTGGGCTTTAGGAATTGCATCATGGGCAGAGATTTTGCACATTAATACTTTGCCCATAATGTCAGCTAGAAACTGATATTCTTTTGAAAAATCCTTCTTTTTCAGATGAATTGGCTAATCAGTTGAGAAGTGCATCCTTTTCAACACCTCTTGCACTTTGATGTCTGTAAGCTCTGAAAATGTTTAAGTTGTCTACCTAAATCACCTAGAGGGGGTGAATAGGTGAGTTCTGCGTCTTTTTGCAGAATAAAAAATTGTACGAGCGATGCACAGAAAGTAAACAAGCATACACAAACGACACCAAGAATTATAGTGGTTCCCCAACCTTGGCTACATCCACTTTCCACCTCACCGATCTAGCAATGCACTAGACTCGGGTACTCCACTATTCTCTCGTATTGAAAACAATCCTACAACTCGGAACAAAGTTCCTACAACTCGGAGCAAAAACCACTCCTACAATAACTCGGAGAATATCTCCTACAACTCGGTGTAAAACTCCTACAAGACTCGGAGAATAACTCCTACAGCAATAAAATGATTTACAATCAGAAATACAATGTCTTATCTTCACAGATCTGGTTGAACTCGGCTTCTTCCTTCATGAAAAACTGAATTGCCCTTATCAGAAAAGTTGAGGAAGAAATTTGAGAAGCCTTGGATCTGAGAACTTTAGAATCAGCACGATCAAGGAATAGATATGTCGATATTGAAAATCCTGATCTGTTGAAACTTCTTGTTTTAAATATCTTGGATCGAGAGAGAAGATCGATGATGAAGACAGAGCGGCGGCGGCGCTTCTCGATTTAGAAATTTTAGAGGGATTCAGAAACTTAGAAAGTCTTCTTGTTAGGGTTAGTCGATTATGATAAGACCTTTTATAGGACCTGCCTAATGGTCATAATCACATTAAATGATAGCCATGTGGACTAATTAAGCATTAATGAAATTTGAAATCGAATCCGTCAAAACTTAGGAAGTTTAAAAAAACAGAACTTCATTTCTCGAGAGAGGTAATTGATCTCGAGAAGAAATTTCTGTTTCTCGAGAAGAGGTATAGAGTTCTCGAGAAAAATACTTAAGAAAAATGTAGAGGTGGAATTCTTGTATCTCGAGAAATAATAGATTTGTTACTCGAGAACGATTCCTCTATTACTCGAGAATAATAATGTGTCTCGAGAAACAATCTCTAGATCTCAAAAAATAACTTCTAGGTCTCGAGAAACAACATCTGGTTCTCGAGAAAAGATTCTGGCCTTCTCGAGAAAAGTCGTCGACATCTTGGGAATAAGACTTAGAGAAAATTTTGACTTAAGTTAATGTAACTCGAGAAGGAGAATTATGATATACTCGAGTACACATTGCTTTCTCGAGAACTGCATTAGGCTTTCTCGAGAACAACTTCTGCTACTCGAATACATGACTGGGCTTACTCGAGTACTAAGAAATAATTCTACTCGAGTATTATAAGTTATTCTTGAGAACAATACTTAGAAAAATTCTGTAAGTCTGAAAATTGACTTTCTTCAAGAAATTCAGCAACCATCTTTTCTTCCATATCTTTAGTGCTTGAAAAATTAAGTATGACCCAATAGAGAGACTACACATGAGTAAACACTATATATAACTCAATGAGGGATTACATTGTATGGTCTTGTGTTTGGTGACTCATTGTAGACGTACATTGGTCTACACTTGGCAATTATATCCTGCAAACATTTAACTAGAAAAGGCATCAAATACAAACTTAATTCATCTTAGTTTAAGGGTGACTTCATACAAATCTGGGTTATTGTGGATACAATACCCATCAATCTCCCCCTATTTGTAGAAGTCAGAACCCTCTGCGCTAAGTTGAATTATATCCAGATAAATAATTAAAGTAACTAGCAGGCAAAATAATAATGAGAAATGCTATGCAACAAAAGATATAAATCATCAAAATTTAGAGATGTATATATATGGAAATTGTCTAGGAAAAGTTTATTCCACAAAATTTCTCTTATATAAGACATTGATCATCTTCTATCCCTTCTTGGTCTGTTGTTGTTGTTGTTGCTTCTGAAGTTTGTCTTCTTGTCTTTGGAAATACATGTATGGCTTTGGAAAATACTTGACTGGCCTGGGAGGAGCAGTTGGATCATCTCGGCTGTACTTTCTATCATGTAGTCTTCTAAGAGTCATGGATTTTTCATATTGCATCCATTCAGTATGAGAGTAGTAATCATCCTTGTGTCCACTGAATTCCACAACAAGTCTTAAAGTATCAAGGATAATGGATTTTGATGTTGGGCTCCATACTTCAACAAACTCTCTTTCAACATGCTCTTGCATGGGAATGGACCTGCTAGTAGAGGCATCATCACCATACTTTCTTCTTTTAGATTTCAGTATCTCAGGAAATACTTGAGGAGGCACATTAGCCTATTCAGTATCCCATACTTGTTCATAAGTCTCGGGAGGAAGTGGAGCTTCAAAATATTCAGGCCCTGGAGAGAATGTAGACCTATTTACATCCAGGCTTGCATGAGGGGGTGTAGAAGGGTCAATTGAGAGGTCAGGCAAAAGCTCATTGTGCATCCATATTGCAGTATCATATGTATAAAGTTTTGTACTCTTAACTTCCTTTAGCACTGATGCTTGAATTTCCTTCATTTGACCATCCCATTGATCTTTCATTGTTTGAACTTTCTTCTCAAGTAGTTCTTTCACTTTATCCTCCCCCTTTCTGACTTCTACAGATAGGGTGCTAATGACACTTTCTTTGAACTTCCCAACTTCTTCACATGTCTTGAAGTTGCGCTCTTGAGCTTTCTTTTCTAATTGTATTTGATTATTTGCAAGAGTGATAGATTGGTCCACTATCATACCAATGCTGGTAATGGTGTGATCTATAGCTTTCCCTCCAATTTGTAATAGCCTTTTGAATTCATCTGTGTTGTTTTGGATTTCAGCAAATCATCGGCTCATCTCTTTCTCTAAGGCAGTTACCTTACCAGTTACAGCTTTAAGGGAAGTATCCAAATATTTTCTCTGCTCAGCCATCATGGCTTCAATCTTACTCGAGATATTGTTTTCAGACAGAACATTAGTTTGCAGAGATGTAGTAGGTAGAAATGGAGTAGTCTAGGGGCAATTTCTTCAATGAGTACTATAGAGGTAGAAGTTTGTTTTCTTCTGACTGTGGTGTCTTCATCTTCAGCATCTTTGGCTAATATGATGGGAATGTTGAAATATAGACTAGGAAGAGGAGGTTCATCATCTTCAGTAAGTATTTCTTCTTCACTATCAGAAAGAAAAACTGTATTTTCATCTTTATCCCCCTGAATAGGAGATTGGGGCTTTGGAGATGATTCAGGTTTTGATGGATGTTCTGAATGAGGAGACTGGTCTGGTTTAGGAGAATGTTCTGGATGGGATGGTTCTGGTTGCGAGGAATCATCTTGCTAAGATGGATGGTCTTCTTCTGGCAGAGGGGATATAGGCTCTTTTGAAGTGAGTTCCTCTATCATTTTGTTAATGTCATCATCTGTAGACAGAATTTGTTCATTCACTTTGGCATCTGTTAGAATTTCCGAGTCAGGTAAATCAGCAGCAATACATTTTGGATTATCAACTTGGAGAGGGGTGTCTTTTACAGCAGTAGATGGAGGTGTGTCATCTTCTAGAACAGTATGTACAGCAGCAGCAGGTGAAGTGGAGACATGGGATGGAATTTCTGTATAGACTAGAGCGGAAGTTGGAAATTGAGTATGCAGAACTTGAACAGATGGAGCAGGCTCCCCCTTAACAACTGGATCAGTTATTTGATGAGAAGGGGAGATGGAGTCCTGATTTCATCTTCATCTTTGTTTGAGGCTTGGTTTGATTTCTGAAGCTTAATCTCCCATCTTTGGATGGAGGTGATTGAGACTTTCTTCATGTGATGCAGAGCCATGCCCTTATCCATAATGAAGACATCTGGCATCATCTGGTTTAAGTAAAGAGATACGATTCTGCAATAATTGGGCCTCTTGATGCTTGCCTTGATTCTGTCGAAAAGCATCATCCCCCGTTGAAACTTCTTCCTGCAGATAACGGCAGTCATCATATCGAAGAACTCTGTGCTGATGTAGCTAATAGAACTGGTCCTGCAGAGGAGGACTTTTCCAAGAATATCTATGAGCAATTTACTTTTTGCATTCATATGTTGTCGACGGATAGTAACAGTAGAGTAGGGAATACCACAAAATCCATAAGTCCTTTCATAGTCTGAGCTTATTAGGTCGTCTTCCATGTCGATAACTGGAAGCCGCAAAAATTGTGAAATAGAGTTAGAAGACATCTTTATTTTGAAGTCATGGGCCTTAGATTTCAGCACTTTCCCATTACTCTTGATCTTAGCATGTTGGTAGAATTCCTCTACATCAGAAATTAAAACTCTGCAAGGGTGTTCCAGAACGAAAGATAATCTGGCGGTGTCGAGCAAGATGAGAATGTTTCTGAAATCATCATAAATATCGCCGATTCCGCTGAAGATGAGTTCGCTGCTGATGTCTAACTTGGATGAGGAGGCCATTGATTGAGGAACGAAGCATCTTCTGGTCGGGGAGAAGAGAAATAGGGTTGTTTCGGCAGTGTGGCGGAGACGGATAAGGTGAAGAGTTTTTCTCGAGAGCAGGGTTTTGAAATTCTGGAATAAGAAATTTCTGGACAATCTATATATATATTTACCCTAAATCTTAAAGATTAATGAAATAAATAATACTAGATTACTTGGAGTAATGCGGCTGAATTTGCACAGGGGATAATATCAAAAATTTGAACTTGATACCGGTTTTCCATCTGATTTCTCGAGTGGGATAATAGTTCTCGAGAAGAAGAAAATTATTACTTGAGTAGAAGATGTCTTGTTCTCGAGTAGACGAAGTCTCGTTCTCGAGTAGAACTATTTTTCCCGAGAAGTAAGTCGGTTGTTCTCGAGTAGTAAGTCTATTGTTCTCGAGTATAAAAGATGTACTTCTCGAGAATTAGTGATGTACTCGAGAAATGAAATCCAGACTTTGATTTTTCTAATTTTTTGTGAAGTGTAGCTCAATCTTGCACTTTGCTTGAGACCTCTTTCTTCATTATTCCTTGTTGAGTATGCCAAGTTCTGTTTTGAAGAACGAGAACTTGGCCTCGTCCAGTGGCTTCATGAATATGTCTGCAACCTGCCTGTCAGTTGGAATATATTGGAGATTGATATCTCCATGCTCCACATGCTCCCGGATGAAGTGGTACCGCAGCTCTATGTACTTTGTCCAGCTGTGAGAGACTGGGTTGTTGGCTATTGTAATTGCACTGGAGGAGTCGCAAAACATCGGAATGTTCTTGAACTTCATATTGTAGTTTTCACATTGGTTCTTTATCCATAATAATTGTACACAACAAATGCCGACAGAAATGTATTCTGACTCGACCGTTGAAATTGCGACACAATTTTGCTTCTTGCTACTCCATGAGATGAGCCTTCTTCCGAGGAATTGACAAGTCTCGGAAGTGCTCTTTCTATCATCTTTACTACCTGTAAAATCTGCATCTGAAAAACCTATCAGTTCATTATCATTATTTCTTAGGTACCATAAGTCAAGATTTGGTATACCTTTAAGGTATCTCAAAATCCGCTTTGCAGTAGCGTAGTGAGATTCCTTAGAGTTCACTTGAAATCTAGCACACACACATGTTGAAAACATTATGTCTGCTCTACTAGCAGTAAGATAGAGCAAGGATCCAATTATGCTTCTGTACTTGGTTTCATCAATAGATTTCCCTTTCTCATCCTTATCCAGAGACATAGTTAAACCCATTGGAGTCCTCATATAGGTTGTGTTCTCCATTCCGAATTTATTAATTAACGCCTTGGTGAATTTTATCTGAGAAATGAAAATTCCATCTTCAGATTGTTTCGCCTGAAGTCCTAAGAAATACTTCAGCTCTCCCATACTGCTCATTTCGAACTTCCCTTGCATAAGTTTGGAAAAGTTTTTGCAGAGGTTGTTGTTAGTAGAGCCAAATATGATGTCATCAACATAGATTTACACTAGCAAAATCTTGCCTTTTATTTCCTTAAGAAATAATGTCTTATCTATCTTTCCTCTTGTGAACTTGTTCTCAAGAAGAAAGTTAGACAGTGTCTCATACCAAGGTCGAGGAGTTTGTTTCAAACCATATAAAGCTTTAAATAAGAGATAAATGTACTCAGGATGGTTAGAATCAACAAAACCCGGAGGTTGTTCCACATACACTTCTTCCTTTATGTCACCATTAAGGAAGGCCAACTTCACCTCCATCTGATAGACAGTGAAGCCCTTAAGTGCTGCATATGCTAGGAACAACCTGATTGCCTCCATCCTTTCCACTAGTGCATATGTCTGATCGAAGTCGATTCCTTTTTCTTGTCTATATCCCTTAGCAACGAGTCTGGCCTTGTTATTTATAATTGTTCCATCTTAGTCCATCTTGTTCATATAGACCCACTTTGTTTCGATCATGTTCTTGCCTTTGGGTCTTCGAACAAGCTTCCAGACTTGGCAACACTTGAATTGATTCAGTTCTTCTTCCATTGCAATCACCCAAGATGGGTCTGAGTTTGCTTTCTCAAACTTCTTTAGTTCAACCTTCGAGAGGAAACTTAAATATAGATTTTCATTAGTTGTACCTCTATGAGGTCTGACACCATCACAGGAGTCTCCTATTATTTGATCCATTGGGTGATCCTTCAAGTGTCTGAGCTCTAGAGTTCGTGCATCTGGAGCTTCCTCTACCACTGCAGTAACTTCATCAACTTGGATGACATCTTCATCATGGTCATCAACCTCTCCAATTGGGTTTGGAGTGGTGATCTTGATGAACTTTTGAGCTACTTCTTCAGTTGGCTCATCCAAGTTTAATTCCTTTAGTCTTGAACATGCATCTTCAATTAACACACTAGAAGAGTTGCCTTACAGCAAGCACGTCACCTCAAATACAATATTGATATATTATTCTACAACTAAGGTTTTCTTATTAAAAATCTTATATGCCTTATTATGGCTACTATAACTTACGAAAATACCTTCAAAGTTATTTTCACTAAATTTAGTGGTGTGATATTTCACATTGTTAAGGACGAAGCATTTACTACAAAGATTCTAAAATATGAAATGGTCGGTTTCCTGCCCTTTAGTAGTTCGTAAGGTGTCTTATTATGGTTCTTGTTTATGATTGCTCGATTTTGCATGTGGCATGCAGTGTTGACGGCTTTAGGCTAGAAATATTCCGGTAGTGAGGCATCACTCAACATGGTTATGTAAGCCTCGATGAGTGTTCTATTCCTTCTCTCGGCTACTCCGTTCTGTTGAGGAGTACGATGAGAGGAAAACTCATGAAAGATACCAAGACTTTCACAGAATTCTGTTATGGCCCCAGACTTGAACTCTGTTCCATTGTCACTTCTGATTTTGACAAAGGAACAGTTGTATTCATTCTAAACTTGCTTGACAAAATTAGTAAAGATATCAAAAGTATCTGACTTGTGTTTTAGAAAGAACACTCACGCAAAGCGAGTGTAATCATCAATAATGACCACTGTATAATCCTTACCTCCCAAACTTATAATTTGTATTGGACCGAACAAGTCCATATGAAGTAGGTGTAAACACCTATTAGAGTCTTTGCCAATAATACTTTTAATGGTAACCCTTGTTTGTTTGACTTTTACACATGTGTGACAAGGTCTATCTTTGACGCACTTAATATTGGGGAAATCACATACTAAATTAGGAGAAATAATTTATTAATAGTTTTTTAATTTATATGTGCTAGTCTCTTGTGCCATTTGTCACCAAGTGATGCACTATATTTTTCCAAAAAACACACTGGCATAGAAGATTCTATGCAAATAAAATTTAAACAAAATATATTTCTACTACGAGTGCCTAATAGAATCGTTTCCAAGTTATCTACCGATTTTCTCAAGCACTTTATTGCATGACATTCTACTATGTATCCTTTATCACAGAGCTGGCTTATGCTTATAAGATTGTGTTCCAATACTTCAACATAAGCCACATCTGATAAGGATACACTACCATTAGTAATCATAATGTAGCCTTTTGTAATTCCTTTGTTAGAACCTCCAAAGATGACATTTGGCCCGTTTATGATTGGAGAGTAATTCTGGAGTAGGCTTCTAGTTCCGGTCATATTCCAAGAGCATCCACTGTCGAAATACCAGATATGATTTTTGGTGGCCTTTGGACATACCTGCATTCACAAATCAGTTTGCCTTAGGAACCCAAACTAGTTTGGGTCCTTGGTCTCTAGTTAGCATACTCCCCTTATGTGTGTTAACATTGTGAGTGGTCTTTCCCACATTATTAACTTGAGGAGTCAAATAATATTTGGGGTTAAACCAGCAATATATAGCAAAGTGACCAACTTTGCCGCAACACCAATAATCAAACCTGTTGTATCTTTGCCTAAAGTTCTCCTGCTTGATGTTTTGAGAGTGTGGTCTAGCTGGGTAGCAGACTTGGAGGTAGAAGCTTCGTGGTGATAGCACTCACATGATTTCTTCTCCTTAAGAGGCTTTTCCATAACCAGTTTAACTTTTGGAGCCTTCTTGATGTTATGACCATGACTATAAGGGTCATAGCTCTAAAGAGTGATCTCCTCATAAGGTGTCTTGAAGACACTTTCACCAAAGTTTCGGGGATGAGTCCATCCTTGGTACCGATACTTGGGCTCTACATAAGTAGGCCTAACAAAGTGACCATAGGATGAATCAAGATCAAACTTGTTAGTTGGAAAGATAACCTTTTTAAATGAAGTTTGTTCTTGAGGAGCTTTCCCCTTCCCCTTGCCTAGAGCTTTCTTGGCAACCTTATTTTTTCATTTAGCTTTATTTTCCTAGAAGATTTACTAGGAGCATCCACATGGCCTAAGCCAGCACCTTTGGCCTGAGTAGAGAATTCAGCAACAAATGGAAGGACTATCTTGGGCTTGGAAAAACTTTCAATAAGTTTCTTTTCAGCTGCAAGTTGTTCTTCCAATTCCTTGATGATTTTATCCTTCAGATTTAAGTGCTCGAGAGCTTTATTATATTCTTCAATTGCAACATTGAAATCCTCTCTGAGTGAGTCCGTCTTTGCGACTTCCTCTCTCAGAGTGCTCTCTTCAACCTTGAGCGATTTAATCTCCTTGGCCTGAGTTTTAACAACTTTTCGACATTTGTCATAGGACTTGATCTATTCCTTGTATTGAATCATGAGTTTAGATTCATCATCAGACGAACATTCCTCATGATCATGGTCAGAAGCATCTGATTTCGAGAGAGGGGTGTGAGAGTTTATCTTCCTAGTGTACTGGTTTCTTCTTCCTCGTCGGTCTATGTCATCAGCCCAAAGTAGGCTTCCTCTTCCTCACTTGACTCAGATGAGTCAGAGTCACTGAGTGTCTTGGCCTTCTTGGCTACCAGGCTTCTTTCAGTTTTCATCTTATTATAAGAAGATTTTTTTCTCCTCTCTTCTTCCACCCTCCTTCTTATTGTGAGGGCAATCAGGTATGATGTGTCCTGGCTTATTGCAACAATAATAAACAATATCAGAAGAAATATGTTTATTCGGTTTTGAGTGATACCTGTCTTGGCTACTTGAGCCTTTTCTGTGATGATCACCATCATGACATGATCTTCTAGATGAGGCATCTTTTCCTCTCCAATGTTTATTCTTGTTCAAGAACTTCTTGAACTACCTTGAAAGACGAGAAAACTCTCCTTTAGATAGCTCTAAGCCTGAGGTACTTGGCTCTGAAGCTTCTTCTTCACTCTCTTCCTGTGCGGGGGCAGGAGATGCAGCTTTTGACTTCCTCAGGATGTCTGCCTTTAAAGTGACAGACTTCTCCTTGGATGAAGACCATCTTTTCTCTTCTTCAACTTTTCTTGAATATTTCGAGCTCATATGACATAAGCTTTCCAAAGAGATTCTGAGGGTCAGTTTCTGCCAGCTTACCAAACTCCCGGATTGCACAGACTTTGTTGTCCCATTCCATAGTCAGGGATCTCGGAAATTTGTCATGCAGTTCTCATATATTGAAGATCCGGCCATAGACACTTAGGCCGTTGACAATCTTGAGGAAGCTTTCAAAATTATCACCAATAGAACCCTTAGGACCTTATCTGAAAGCTTCATATTTCTGATTTAGGAGGGATCTTCTGTCATCCCTCACCTCTTCAGTACCTTCCATCAGGATGATGAGAGACTGCCACATTTCCTTAGAGGATTGGCAGTGAATCAGATTCTGCAACATAGAATCATTGACTGCACTTGTGATGATATTCTTGGCTTTCTTGTCTAAAGAGACAAGTGTGATCTCATCTTTGTCAAGATCCATAAGCTTCTTTGGAACTTGCTTTGTTGGGTCAATGGTGGAGACTGTCATTAAAACATAGGGTCCTTCTTCCACTATCCTAAAGATCCTTGGATCCACAGCTTCCATGCAAAATTTTATTCTTTCCTTCCACATGGGAATGTTAGTCTTTGTGCATAAGGGAAGCTTAGCAAAATCCTTGGCTTTGTCTATGCTTGTATCCTTTTTAGACAACTAGGGGCAGATCTGTTCAAGGTGTTAACCTTTTGATGAACAACCTCCCTGTTGAAACCGAAATATGGTCTCCTGTGGAGTTCGACCCTTGGGGAAGGGGTGGTCTCGCGCCTACTTCACTCCTACAAGAAAAACAACAAAGAAGGCAAGGAGAAACAGACCCAAGGGCTCGGCAGGGAGGTCCCACCACAAACCCGAAAGATCTCAGAGCGCTTCCCCTCCTTAGCCAGAAGCCGAGCTAAGGTACCCTCAGAAAGCACTTGAAAACTAGGGCAGGGAGGCACTCAAAGCGTGCCTTCTGAGGTACCCCTTGAGTCTTACTTATAGTTTTTGGAATCTGAACTGCCAATAACCAGAAGAACTAACCTGAAAATACCAAAAAGCCCTTAGTTGGGTCTGCCAACAGCCAAGCTCCGATGTTCCGAACAGCTATGCGCAGTCCAACCTGGTCTGCCATCAGCGTGGATCCGCTGTTCTGAACAGCTATTCGAACCCATGGGGGGGTCAGCTCGCCATCCATCCCTCTCCGCGAGAGGCGGGCGCGACCTGGTTCTAGCAGCTCGCCTATTCTTCTTGGGCGAACGCGAGCCGGACCGCCGAGACCCGCCAGTCCTCAATCGAGGCAGATAGGTGACTAGGTCGCGTATAGGGGGCGGACCGGCGGCCATTGTGACCCTCCGAACGGCTCGCAGATCGCGAGTTGTCGAGCCCTTCCGCAAGTACTGGTTCGACGAATGGCACCCCCTGCTCTGGTCGACGATTCTCTGAGTGAGCGGGAGGGATAGGGGGAGTCGTCTCGCCTGGCTCACTCGCCTGAAGTGAGCGGGAGCGGACCAACCCCTTGCCGTATGTCTGCTTGTCTCTTGGGTGTGGGTCGCGGGACTGGGTTCGCCCGATCTTCCTGGTGGGGCCCGTTCGACGAACACGGGGTTGTACACAATCCCCGCTCTTTTTGAGCTCGATACGAGCTCGAAACGAATCATCCAACCCGCGTGTTCGGCGAGTACTGTGCTGAGCTGGCAGGGAATCTTCTGGTGGGGCCCACTATTCGGCTATAAATATACCACTGAGCCCAGGGGGGTCTCCCCAGACCATCTCGTTTTTCAACCGGACTGCAGCCTCCAGATGCCGGTTAGCGAAGAGGTGCGAGCCCGCCTGGCGGCCGCGGGCCAGAAAACTCGGCAGGAGGCCCTCGAGGCCGCTCCTTGGTTAGCGCGCGGGTCTCCCGGCCCTCTCTTTAGGCCGGTTAAGGGGAAGATCGTGAGGCGGTCCCCGGCGAATAACTTCCCGGGTTCCAGCTCGGCGACTGGTGTTGAGGTCGCTTCTGAGGTACGTGACCTTCCTTCTCGGCTTGTTGCTACATCTCTGACCATTTGTCTTGCAGGCACAGCATCGCGAAGACGAGGAGGATGGGGGGGAGGATCGCCCCCCTCCCTTGTCGTTTGAGAGGGCTGGTAGTCCCTCAGGTCTGGACCGCCCACCCCTGGATACCCCTCGCCCGCCAGTTCCCCCCGGACTAGGGAAATCGCTCGCGGCCCTCGAGGGAGAACCCTTTCAGGGTCGGTCGGGCTCCTCTCGTCCTTCCATCGGCATGGACGACGTGCCAACCCCTGGTAAGCTCGTGCTCAGCGCTTGCCTTGTTCTCGCTCGTTCCTTCTGAATTCCCCCTTTTTGCAGGCTATAACATGATCTCCTCCGAAACGGAGATGAGCGAAGGGTACTCGCCTCTGCCTGACGTGGATGTGTTTCAGATTACCTGGCCGACCCGACCGATGCGGTGGGGATGAAGAGGCAGGTGACGCGGCTGTTCCAGAAACATACTCTGCTGCTTCAGGAGCTCGTGAAGAGGGTCGACCAAGACAAGGCCGACACCGAGGCTCGGCTCGCGGCCCTGGAGGGGGCCCCACGCACTGTAGAAGGTGGCGAGGTCACTTCGCCTGGCGTGCATATTACGCAGGCCGAGGAGCGCCTAAGGAGTGCCTCGGAACAAGTTGGCCTGGCCCAGCAGGAGCTGGTGGTGGTGCGCGATTATCACTATCCTCGCGTGCCGCCGCGATCTGGAACGCAACAGCGGGGCAGGTGGAAGTGGATCCAGTACTGATCCACCCTTTCTTTTCTCCGCCTGCGGGATATCGCTGGGTCGCTACTATTTCAAACTCATTCTGTATCTGTCACGATTTGAGACTCTCTTTGCCTGCCTATGGGCCTGATGTTTGATTTCTGATGCATGTTGAAATTACCATGTTGTTACTTTTATTCTCCGCAGGGCGGGCTCGAGGGTACCCGCGTCCTCCGCTCGCCTTACTCCTGCGGGCGAGGGCAGGTCAGGGGATGGATTCGCTCAACCCGCCATCCCGATCGTGGCGGGGGCGAGCCGAGGGGCTCGCCAGCCTGGAGTCTCCCTGACCCGCTCGGAATCCAGCGCGGGTGCGGGCCGGGACTCGCCCGCTCAATTCTTGCGTGGATGCGATCGGGAGGGATCCACGCGTGATCGGCCTTGACGGTGCAGTCGCGCGTCGGGAAGGCGAACCGTCGGGCCTGATTTTTGCTACACGCACCTATTCATTCGGCGGGAAATTTCCCGCCCTTTCTTTCTCACTATAAATAGGCCTTGCCGGTTCTCATCCTCCCACCACTTCAAAACACTCCCCCATTTCCTGCTCCTCGCGAAGCACGGCTTGCGTTCGCCTAGTGGATCTGTCTCGCTCGAACGACGGCAGTTCGGCGGAATGGTCGGCGGAGGCGGCGATGCGGACGGACGAAGCAAATGCGCCTGGACCTTCTCAGAGCACGACTTTCCCCACGCCGTCATCTCGGAGCGCGAATACCTAGATGCCCTAGGCGACCACGTCCCGCCGGGATTCTCGGCGAGACGGCCCGGGGAAGGAGAGAAGATCAACGATCTATCCAGGGACGAGCTCGCCATACCCCTGGCTCACTTTGAGGTGGGTCTGCGGCTTCCCCTGTGGCCTGAGGTACGCCAAGTGCTGAAGTACTTCGGGGTCGTCCTAGGTCAGATGACCCCGAACTCCATAGCTGTTATGGTGGGGTTCGCCTGCTTTCTGCGGGAGGAGCGAGTCGAGTTCAGTCTCGCAGTTTTCTGCAAGCTATTCTCCTTCCGCGCGAACCGGGACGGGACCGCCTACTTCTCCAGCGCCCACCTCAAGGTGCGGGAGACTGTTAATAAGAGTCACAACTGGCTCAAAAAGTTCTTGTTCGTCAAGGGGGATTTCGGCAACATCCCCTTCTCGCCGGTGCAGCTCAGCGAGGCGAGTAACCGCCCGCCCAGCCTAGGGGGCCACGAGGCCGACTTGTGCGGGTTTTTCGCCGGGAAGAACTTCGAGGTCGCGTACTTGCGCCGCAACCTTGATGACCTTGCCGCTGTCCCACCAGGGGGAGGTTTGCCACTCGCCACTGCTCTGTCCGCTCTTTTCTTCTTTGGTTTCACCCTCTGTTCTTGACTGGCGAGCGGGACGTCCCCATTCATCCCCCCTACGAGAGTGCTCGGATTGCCCCTGGGGTCCTCGCCCGAGCTCAGGCCTCAGACGCCGCTCAGCGCGACGCCCCGTCGGTCCCGGCCAAGAAGCGACCGGGTAGCGGACAACCCGCTCCCCCGCCTAAGATGGCGAAGACCACGGGGCAACAACCCGCCGGTGGCCAAAGAAAAGGCAAGGCCCCGGCGGTTCTTCCGGCCGAGGGTCCCCCCCCCCCCCCCCCCGTTGGTCGCTTCGACCAGCGACACCCCCGGTGGGGCGGCAGGCACTTCCGGGCCGCCGGACGGGTCGCAGAGTGCCGCGAAGCCGGTGCCGAGAGGACATCGCAATTTCGGCTACGGCGAGAAGTGCTTGGACGAGCTTGGTGTCCCTCTTCTGTCGTGTGACAAGGACTCAAATCGCGCAGTGGTCTCAACCCTGTTTCCAAGCTGGCTGGAGCAGGACACCATCGGCAGGGAGGCCTATAACTTCTCGTTCGGCCTCTATTCGCGCGAGGACGTCGCCATCTACGACAAGGAGGCGACGCGAGTACTGGTTCATGAGAGCGTGCGGGCCCAGCTGCACGGCCTGGAGCTAGCCCATATGGTTGGGAGGCACTGCACCCAGCTGGAGCGGAATGCCACCTCTCTCAAGAAGCTGGCGGACGAGAGGGAGGAGGCCCGAAAGCTTGCTCAGGAGGACGCGGACCTCCAGACGAGACGGGCCGACGCGGCCGAGGAGACCCTCGCGCAGTACTTGGGAGGGGTGGTATGTGTTTACTCTCAATCACCGCTTTTTCTCGTGAATCAGCCTTACGACCCCCTTTCCTTTTCTCAGGACGCGGCGACGGCGAGTCGGATGGGTGCCGAGATCACCGCCCTTGGTCAGGACAAGTCGGTGCTGGAGGCGCGGGTACGCGAGCTGGAGCACGCTGCCGCTACCCCTCCACCAGATAACAGGGGCTGCCCGCTCGAACACCACTCTAACTACGAGTTGGAGGTGCTGATGCAGAAGAACTCTGCCAGCGCCACGAAGTACACGATGCAGATGCTGCGATGCGCGGATCTCCGCAAGAGCGAGGCAGCGGAACTCTCGGCAGGAGACGTGGTGCCGGCGCTGTTCCTTCCCGTGCAGGACCCCGGGGATAGGTCCTTCCAGCCCATCTACGACTTCCCGCCCCGGATCTCGCGTCACCCTCGCTTCTTGGACATTTTCTTGTTAGGTGTATACACCATGTACTTTAAGTTGTTTGAGATGTAAGCGCGAGCCGCGCCTAGACTTTGTGATTTTCTCTTATTAATGCTCTTATAAATGCTTCCCCACCCGTTACTTAAGCATGTCTGCTGTCATTGCGCGATGTAATTTTCACATTTTCGCGCTCGCTGTCATTCACCTCGCATTGCGTCGACGAGGTCGCATGCCTACGGATTCGGCTTAGGAGTCATAGGAGGCCCGGCAGGTCGTCCCGCTAGGGGCGACCTGCATCTTCGGCACGGCCTCCGCTGCGGTGGTTGCTCGCTGACCAGACGAGGCGAGGCGGCTCGTTGCTCACCCAAGACATCAGATTTCTTGCGGGTTGACCCCTTTGTGACGCGGCCGGGTTCTCGCCTCCTTTCGGTCGCCAATCTGGGGGCCGGGTGGTTACGTTAGACCCCCCCCCCTCCCTTTCGGTTAATCTTCGCGATTCCAATCCATTATTAATACCATTTGAGTAGTTTCCGGTCCGGCCAGCTAGGTGGGAGCTGTCAGCGAGATCCGCTCGGGGTCGAAAACTACTGTCATCGAGTGACCTCGAGCCCTGCCAGCTAGGTGAGAGCCTGGCAGCGGGATCTTCTCGGGGCCAAGGATGACACCGACTGACTTCCGGCCCTGCCAGCAAGGTGAGAGCCTGGCAGCGGGATCTGCTCGGGGTCCAAACACATTCCATCGAGTGACTTCCGGCCCTGCCAGCTAGGTGAGAGCCTGGCATCGGGATCTTCTCGAGGCCAAGGATGACACCGAGTGACTTCCGGCCCTGCCATCTAGGTGAGAGCCTGGCAGCGGGATCTGCTCGGGGTCCAAACATATTCCATCGAGTGACTTCCGGCCCTCCCAACTAGGTGAGAGCCTGGCAGCGGGATCTTCTCGAGGACAAGGATGACACCGAGTGACTTCCGGCCCTGCCAGCTAGGTGAGAGCCTGGCAGCGGGATCTGCTCAGGGTCCAAACACATTCCATCGAGTGACTTCCGGCCCTGCCAGCTAGGTGAGAGCCTGGCAGCGGGATCTTCTCGAGGCCAAGGATGACACCGAGTGACTTCTGGCCCTGCCAGCTAGGTGAGAGCCTGGCAGCAGGATCTAGTCGGGGTCCAAACACATTCCATCGAGTGACTTTCGGCCCTGCCAGCTAGGTGAGAGCCTGGCAGCGGGATCTTCTCGAGGCCAAGGATGACACCGAGTGACTTCCAGCCCTGCCAGCTAGGTGAGAGCCTGGCAGCGGGATCTACTCGAGTTCCAAACACATTCCATCGAGTGACTTCCGGCCCTACCCGCTAGGTGAGAGCCTAGCAGCGAGATCTTCTCGAGGCCAAGGATGACACCGAGCGACTTTTGGCCCTGCCAGCTAGATGAGAGCCTGGCAGCGGGATCTGCTCGAGGTGCAAACACATTCCATCGAGTTACTTCCGGCCCTGCCATCTAGGTGAGAGCCTGGCAGCGGGATCTTCTCGAGGCCAACGAGGACACCGAGTGACTTCCGGCCCTGCCAGCTAGGTGAGAGCCTGGCGGCGGGATCTTCTCGGGGTCCAAACACATTCCATTTCTCTATGCAGGCTGGTTATGACAGTACTGGAGCGTTGAAGAAATTTATTATAACGAAAGTGCCGCTTACATGCTTCAGGGGAAAAAACGCTTCAAGTCGTCACCACTCCAGGTGTGACTCAGGGTCTCGCCCTCTACATTTTGGAGTCGATAGCCTCCTAACTTCAAAGCTTCCTTTACAATAAATGGTCCCTCCCAGCTGGGATTGAGCTTCCCTACGGATGCTGACCTCCCTATTGCATCTACCTTCTTCAGCACCAAGTCTCCTTCCACGAACTGCTTGACCCTGATGAAAGTGCAGCTAGATCTGATATACTCTAGAGGGGGTGAATAGAGTATATGGTGCTTGAAAACTCTTTACAACAATTGTTGTAATCTGAGTGAACAGGGAAGCAACTATTAAATCTAATCACAAAATAACCTACAACAGAAATTAATCACAGATCTAAACTAATCACAAAACAATCACAGCCAGAAACAAAAATAAAGACAAGCAAGCCAGAAGACACAAGGAGCTATAGTGGTTCCCCTAAACTTGGGTGCATCCACTCTTCTACCACCCTAGGTAGGAATCCACTGCAGGATGAGTTGATCAGGTGTCCTGGGCACTAATGAGCTTTTGATAAGGTGCTGAAAAACCAAATCAGATTTTTTGATCAGGTGTATTGCCACCAATGAGCTTTTGACAAGGTGCTCAAAAACCAAGCTCAAACTTTTGAAGGGAGTTTGAAAAACCCTTTACAGAGATGGGGATGAGAGAGTTATGGAAGTCTTCTCTTTCTCAAAGCAGCTGAGAAGAATATGTGGATTTTATGTTGTCAAAGCTCCCCCTGAGTTCTTGAGATGTTCAGGAAATGAAGCTTTGTTGTAGGGTGATAGGCCTTCAGAAGTTGATCTCCAGCAAATGATTATTTCAGTAACAGCTGAAATGTTAGGTGTCTGGAGTCTTGAAAGATGTTTGCCTTGAACACTTGAATCACAAGAGATCAGAAGATTTCAGAAGGTTTGATCTTCTTGGATGTGTGTTCTTGTATGAATTCTTTGAGACAGAGAATGTTTTGTTCTTGTTCTTCTTGTCTGTATTGTCTATTCTGGTCTGTGTTCTGAGTGATGGAGAGATTCAAAATCTTGTATTTTATTCTCTGGTTCTGAATAGAAAGTCATCCTCTGTCAATAATAGTCGTTAGCCTGTCATTAATTGCATCCTTAATTGCAAATGTCTTCTGGAGGAAAGTCCAAAGAAACATTCCTTGATAATCCCTTGAAACTTGGTCTAGAAATAAATGAAAACGGCTAGAAAATCTTCTGAATTAATTGCTGAATAACTCCTTAACTGTTCTGAATTTGAATCTTGAAAGATCCTTGAAGTCATCAGAAAATCGTCGAACTGAGCTCTGCTATCGTCGAACTGAGTTCAGCGATTTGGACTTATACAGCAACAAAAATCGTCGATCTAAGCTCAAAGATCGTCGAACTGAGCTCAGAGATAGAGATCTAATACCGAGTCAAGATCGTCAAACTGAGCTCGCAGATTGTCGAATAGAGTTCGACGATTTGTTGAACTTGAGCTCAGCGATCGTCGAATGGAGTTCGACGATCCGTCGAAGTTGAGCTAGACGATCGTCGATTGGAGTTCGACGATTCGTCGTACTGAGCTCGACGATATGACTTAGTCTTCAAACTAAAATTCTTGGTCTTGAGGGCAGCTTCCAAACCTAAGTACTAACCCTTAGACTCAATTATAGTTGACCTTTAGATCTATACAGGAGGTCAAAAACAGGTTTACTAAAGACATAGTGATCCTGACCCAAATTAGTAATAGGGTGTTCCAACAATCTCCCCCTATTTGGGTTAAGATTACTATTTACAGAATTTGGAAAAATTAAATAACAACATACAAAGAAACAAAACAGAAAAGCAATAAGCAGGACATAGCAGAACCACATATATATATCATCCCAGACAGAAATCAGAAGCCAAAATGATTGTCACCTTACATAGTTATTTCTTCTCCTTTCTCTTTATAAGTTTGATTTCTCTATTGGGGTTAAGAGCTTCCTTCTTTGATCTTGTGTCATCTGCTGCACCTAAAGAGGTTTGCTGTTTGGGTCTTGGAACTACAACTTCAGGATGCAGCTCCATATATCTATCAGAATCAAAGAATTTGCTTGAAGCATATCTTTCCAATTCTTTCTTTCTCTGTTCAGACAATGTAGTGATGTTGGAAGAGTCTCTGCCTTGCTCTTTAGCTTTCTTAATTTGGTCCAGTGCATCAAGCTCTTTTATCCTGGCAGTCCAAGCAGTTGGATTGTTTTCAGAATCTTCAAATGGCACTGGTGGCTCATATCTATTGGATGGATTGTCTTGAGAATGCCTGGATGAAACTACTTCCTTTAGCTTATAGGGAAAAGGACCTGAGGTTGTGTCTGATGAGGTTTGTCCTTCCCTGGAGTAAAGATGTTGCCTGGAGTAGCCTTTTGAGTAAACCTGGAATTCCCTTTGATTTCCTCTATAGTTTCCTCTTCTAGATTGAGAACCTCTAGACTGGCTTCCCCTATGATAAGATCTTGCATGTGGCTGATAGGGGGTTTGGCTTTTAGCATGAGGTTGAGTAGCTGAGCTTCCACCTGCACCTGCATCAGGAGGAGGTGGTGGAGGAGGATGAGAATGATGAAACTGGGAAGATCCTTTTTCATACTTCCTCTTTTTCTTCATGGCTTTAAGTTGGTTCTTTGAATACTGCATCCAGTGCTCAGTTATGTGGCAGTCATGAAGAATGTAATATGAAATGTTATTATTGTCCTTGACTTTGGCTAGAGGTACTCTTTTCATGGCTTTGCTCCTTGCCTTTCTCTTCCTGGCAATAGTGGCAGAGGAGTCATCAGAATCAGTCTTGAACTCATCACTTTCAGAACTTTGTTCATCATAAAGAGCATCAATCTTTTTCATCAAGTCTTTCTGTAGTTGAGTTGAAGCAGATGAAACAGCAGAGGTTGGAGCAGCAGATACAGCACTTGTAGCAATTGAAGTTGAAGCAGTAGCAGTAGCAGCAGACACAGAAATTTCTGGAGCAGCACTCTTAGAAGGTATAACAGCAGTAATATTTGCAGCAGTAATAACAGTAGCAGTTGGGGCAGCAACAGTTTTAGATGAAACACTTTCATATACAACAATATCAGCAACATCAGGAATATCATCAGCAAGCACGGAAGGCTCAAAATCATGTGCCTCTGTCATCTGCATATCCTCAGAAATTGACTCATCAGCAGTATTAGCAATAATATCAACAAAACTTTCAGCAGGAAGGGCAGCAGCATCAGAAACATCAACAATGCTTTCAGCAGGAGTAGCAGTAGCATATACTGAATTGACAAAAGAAGTTATAATGCTGGTGTCACAACATGAGAAGGGCACAAGGGCCTTGGAGAGATCCTTTGGGGGCTGGATAGCAGCTCTCTCTGGGAGACAACTGAAGTAGGCTGAATCACATACTGAAAGTAAGGACCTGATGTCCACTGGGAAGACTGCAACTGGAGGTGGAACTGGAGCTTGAGGAAGAACAACAGCAGCAGCAGCAGCAACAATAACTGGAGAAACAGCAGGCAAGCTCACTTCATAGGGCATCTCCCCCTGCCTAGATTCAGATAAGGCTGGATCAAGGCACACTGATGAAGGGTTTGCCTGAGGGAATAAGGAGGAGAGCCTGGCAGAAAGAGCTGCCACTAACTGGAGTAATGGAGCCAAGGAGGTCTCCAATAGAAGAGATAGCCTGGGGGCTAGCAATTCATATATCCTGTCAGCTAGGGCTGGAAGATCTACTTGCTCAAAAGGGATGTGAGCAGAGGTAGAGGATGGAGGTGGAGCTACTGGTGATGATAGAGGAGAGCTGGTGTATTGGGGAAGTGATGGTTGAGGTGTGGTTAAAGTGGTGATGGAAGACAATGGGATTGAGATAGATGGTGTGAAGATGGGTTGATCAACGATCTCTTGTAGAAGTTCCTGGTAAGATGTTGATGAGGAGGGTAGCTCAGGAGGAGATGAGGGTGAGTCATCCATGAAGGAATCATCAATAAGATTGAAGGATGGAATGGTGGATGTTTCAATATTTGGTTGAGGGTAGGAATATAATGGATGGAATATTTCTTCTGTGACAGTTGGAATTGGAGATGGTATTGATGTTGGAGAAGGGCTGGAGATGATGATAGTGGATGGAGTTTGAATGGTGGATGGAACTGGAGGAGATGGAATTGGAGGAGGAGGAGAGGCAGCAGCAGGCAAGTCATCTGCATGAGCAGAGACTTGAGGGGAAGTGACTATTACAGTCCTGGTGCCTGAAGGTGTGCTTGCAGAAGGCCTGCTGGGCTTGATGATCTGCCTGTCCCATTTACCAAATAGGGCACAGGACAATCTCTTTGAAGCATTAATGTGTATCCCAGATGATACAAGCAGAGTAGGGCATCTGTTCTGCAGAAAGAGGCCTAGAATCCTCCCAAAATTCACAAAATTCTTGTTAATTTTCTTTTTAATCAGGTCAAAGAAGACCTCTCCCCAGTTCAAATTCTTCTTGTCCACAATGGCTCCCATTAAGCATAGATGATACCTAGAAATGGTATCATGTGCTGAGTGCTTAGCCAACAAAACCTTCCCAACTACATCAGCGAAGAATCTATATTCCACAGACAGGTTCTTCTTCAGCAACTTGCTAGGGTTAGCTTCACAGTGACCCATTCTTGCAAGTAGATCAGCAAATTCCTCTCCAGACAAATCAGCAGAATCTCCACCAGAACTTAACTCAAAAACTTCTGTCAGAATGGCTGGAGTCAAGGGTACCTGGGTGCCAAAAATTGATCCAACTATAGTGTTTTGATCCTGGTTGTGGGCATTGTAAACCCACTCCTTAATCTCATGAGCAGCATGTTTGATCCTGGTGGTCATAATAGTAGCAAGTTTCTGCTCTTTAAAGAGTTCCAAAATATCTTGAAAGAGTTTATCAGTAGTGCTGAAGGATTCCATGTCAATGTCAAAGCCGGCATCAAATTTCATTGCGGTAAGAACAGCAACAGAAACGGCCATGGTTACCTGCAAAGAATCAACAAACAAAACGACCAAGTGCAGAAATGTTTGGAGGGAAAGAGAGTTTTTGCAGAGAAATCGAAAGCGCAAAAGGAGAACGACGGCGAAAAATGAATTTTATATTAGGGTTCTACGCAGAAAAGGAAAGATCGTTGAACTCAGTTCGACGATCGGGGCTTCTAAAGGAATCTGAAGAGTCTTCAATATCATCGATCTCCGTTCGACGATATTGGAGAGCATCGAGCTCTGTTCTACGATCGTTCAGAGAACAAAATCGTCGAGCGTCGTTCGACGATCGTTGACCGGAAGAGATAGTTCATACTATCTGAGAAACGCTTAACTCAGTTCGACGATTTCGGAAATCGTCGATCTCCGTTCGACGATCTGGGGGAAAATCGTCGAGCGCAGTTCAGAGACCAGAAAAACACTCTAGACACTAAGAAAAATCAAGATGTTTGCCTAGTCTTGGTCAATTTTTTAAACTTTTAAAATCTTGGATATTATTTTAGACTTCCTACATCTAACATTCCTAACTGATTTAGGAAGAAGGTGTGTTTCTTTTCATCCAAGTGCTTGGTGAAAATATCTCCCATTTGTAAATAAGTTGGGATATATTGCAGTTCAATTTTATTCTTCTCAACATTATCCCTTAAGAAGTGATGTCTAATCTCTATGTGTTTTGTCCTACTATGGAGGACTGGATTTTGAGCTATAGAAATAGCACTAGTGTTATCACAAAAGATTTTAGACTTCTCTAAGTTGTAGCCATAGTCTAGGAGTTGGTTTTGAATCCACAAGATTTGTGAACAACAATTGTCTGCAGCCATATATTCAGCTTCAGCAGTTGAAGTTGACACAGAAGTTTGTTTCTTACAAAACCAAGAGACAAGTCTGTCACCAAGGAACTGACAAGTTTCACTGGTGCTTTTCCTGTCAATTCTGCATCCAGCATAATCAGCATCAGAAAATCCAGTTAATTCAAATGCTGAGTCTTTTGGATACCGAGACCTAGATTTGGACAACTTTTAACATACCTGAGAATCCTCTTTACTAGTGTTAGGTGTGACTCTCTAGGGCTTACTTGGAACCTAGCACATATACATATAGCAAACATTATATCTCGTCTACTAGCTGTAAGGTACAGTAAAGAGCCAATCATTGCTCTATATGTTGTCTGATCAACAGGTTTCCCATGTTCATCAGCATCCAATACAGCATTAGTAGGCATAGGTGTTTTCATGCAAGATGCTTCAGACATACCAAATTTCTTGACCAATTCATTTGCATACTTGGTTTGAGAAATAAAGAGGCCTTCAGTATGTTGTTTGACTTGCAATCCTAGGAAGAAGGATAGCTTACCCATGATACTCATTTCAAATTTAGAATGCATTAGGTTGGAAAACCTTCTGCACAATTTTGAATCAGTAGAACCAAAAATAATATCATCTACATAAATCTGTACTAGTATGGTATGGGACTTATGGGTTCTAATGAAAAGATTTTGGTCTACTCTACCCCTTATAAATCCATTTTCCAAAAGGAAGCATGCTAGGGTCTCATACCATGCTCTAGGAGCTTGCTTGAGACCATATAATGCTTTGTTCAATCTAAAAACATAATCAGGATAAGTTGGAGAGATAAAATCTGGAGGTTGTCTGACATATACTTCTTCTTTGATGTCTCCATTTAGAAATGCACTTTTGACATCCATCTGATATACCTTGAATCCTTTATGTGCTGCATAAGCTAAAAATATTCTGATGGCTTCCAATCTTGCAACTGGTGCAAAAGTATGGTCATAGTCTATCCCTTCTTCTTGAGAGTATCCTTGAGCAACTAGCCTTGCCTTGTTCCTTACAATTACTCCTTGATCATCCAGTTTATTTCTGAACACCCACTTTGTTCCAACAATGGAGTGATCCTTAGGCTTTGGCACTAGTTCCCAAACTTTGTTCCTTTCAAATTGATGCAACTCTTCTTGCATTGCAATGATCCAGTGTGGATCTTGCTCTGCATCTTGAATGGACTGAGGTTCAATTTGAGATAGGAAGCAGGTGTGCAACAGGTTTTGGTTGACCTGATTTCTGGTTTGCACACCAGCTGAGATGTCTCCAATTATTTGGGAAATTGGATGGTCTCTTGATGTTACTAAATCAACAGGGGGTGTTGATTGTTCACCAACCTGTGTTGTTGTTTCCTCTTGTGGTACAAAAACTGGCTCTTCAAGTTATTTCTCGTCAGTATGTTGAATACTTTCTTCATCTTCACTGCTTTCCTCTTTTTGAGTAACCTGTAACTTGTTCAAGTCTTCAACAAGAGAATGTTCCTGCAAAGGTTCTATGGTAGAAGTGATCTTCTCCTTGAAAGACATGTTAGATTCATCAAATGATATATGAACAGATTCCTCAATTTTCAGAGATGATTTATTATAAACCCTATAAGCCTTACTAATCATGGAGTATCCCAGAAACACTCCTTCATTAGCTTTAGCTTGAAATTTTGCTAAATATTTCTTGTCATTATTATGTATATAGCAAATACAACCAAAAACTCTAAAATAATCAACTTTAGGTTTCTTCCCTTTGAGTAATTCATAGGGAGTCTTTCCCTTTAGTTTATGTATCAAACTTCTATTCAGCACATAGTTGGAGGTGTTCATTGCCTCTGCCCAAAAAGATAGAGGAAAGTGAGCATCTGACAACCTCCAGATTCAATAAGGGTTCTATTTGTCCTTTCAGCTACCCCATTTTGTTGAGGAGTTCTAGGAGCTGAGAAAGTATGCCCGATCCCTTCACTCTGACAGAACTCTTGCATAAGAAGAGAATCAAACTCTGTCCCATGATCACTTCTGATCAGGGTAATGTGAGTATTGAACTCAATCTGTATACATTTAAGAAACTCTGTCAAATACTTAAAGTTATCAGACTTCTTCCTCAGAAAGAACACCCATGTGAATCTAGAGAAGTCATCTACAACTACTAAGGTATAAGATTTCCCTCCTAGGCTTTGTACTGTAATGGGTCCAAAAATATCCATGTGTAACAGATACAATATCCTAGGTGAATCACTCTTATTAAGTGACTTAAAATTATTTTTAGTTTGCTTGCCTAATTGACAAGTTCTGCAGAGTCCTTCCTTCTTGTAGGGGCCAGAAGGTAGTCCTCTAACAAGGTTGTCCTTGGATAGCCTAGCAATAGTTCTAAGGTTTAAGTGTCCTAGTCTCTTATGCCATAAAATGTTAGGTCTACAGACAGAATTGAACAGGCAAATATCTACATCTGTTGAAAGAAAATCTACTAGATAGATGTTACCTTTCATTTTACCTGTCAACACAGTTGTGTTGTCCTCTGACTTGATCTTGCATAAAGCTTTGCTGAAGGTCACCTGGTAGCCTTCATCACATAGCTGACTGATGCTTATTAAGTTGTGCTTCAGTCCTTCCACATAAGCTACCTTCTTGAATGTTACTGATCCAATCTGGACTGCACCATATCCTTTAGTTTGTCCAAAGTTTGAATCACCAAAAATAACTTTGGGTCCAAGCTTGGCTTTAAAGGATGTGAGGTTGTCCTTGTTTCCAGTCATGTGCTTAGAGCACCCACTATCCAAGTACCATTGCTGGTTTGATGTTGGATAGGTATTCACCTGCACATAAAATAATTCATTTGTTTTTGACCCAGTTTACCTTGGGCCTAGGTTGATAACCTTTAAACTCAGAAATGAAAGACATCCCAGGTTGACTCTAATATCCTTCAGGATGACATCTCCTTGGAGGTATAATCCATTCAGTATAAGTGTTAAAGATTTGGGATGAAGGACCCCTAGGATTGGATTTTAATTTGCCCTTGAAAGAGTTTTCAGAGCTCTGATCTCTGTTCGACGATCGTGGAGCTGCATTCGACGATCTTGGGTCAGATCGTCGAGCTCTGTTTGACGGTCGACTGTGGCAGAGTTCAGGAATTTGAGATCGTCGACCTGAGTTCGACGATTTTGCCTGAGATCGTCGATCTGCGTTCGGCGATCGTCGAGCTCCGTTCGACGATTTCTGCTGGAACTTAGTTTTCTTGGGCAGATCAGAATTTTTCCTAGCTACCTCTACAACTCCCTTTCCTTTATCAGAAATGAACTTGATTGGAGTTGTTAGAACTATGGGTTGGCTGGATGAAGCACTCAAGCCCAGTGTACTATTAAATCTGGAGTTCACTGTGCTTGTGATGTCCATCAGCTTGATACTTCTCCCATTAAGGGATTCTTCAAGCTTCTTGGCCTCAGATACCTCACCTTTCAGTGAAGCTATCTGCTCCCTACAGCACTCCAACACTTGAGAGAGTTTGAGGTTTTCTGACTTTAAGGTATTATGTTCAGATAAATGATTTCTGAGAGAAATAATTTCCTTCTCAGATTTTAGCAGGTCTAAACATAATGCTTTAAACTCAGATTTAAAGTCCTCTGAATTGAAATCAAATGAACTAATTACATGGTCTTCTTCAAGTTGAGTCTCTGAATCTGACTCTGAGTCTTCTTCATCTGAATTATGTTGTGAGGCATTGATTGCCATCATGCAGAACTCCTTCTCTTCTGCATCATCTTCATCATCACTGGAGCTGGATGAGGCTTCTGACTCCTCATTCAAACTTCTGGCATCCTCGATTGGCCAGATTCTTGAATCCCAAGTGCTAGGGAAGCACATTAGAATTTTGTCATTAAGTTCAGTCAGTGATATCTCCTTATCCAAAGTCCTGAGTTCACTGACTATCAGACTAAGTCTATTGTACATATCTCCAACTGATTCAGCTTCTCCCTTCTTGAAATTCTCATATTGAGATATGAGGTGGGATCTCCTATCCTTTCTCTCATCAGCTGAGCCTGAGACTATTTCAGAGAGTTTATCCCAGATTTCCTTTGCTGAATTGCATTCAGCCACCTTTTGAAAGATGTCATCAGACATGGTCTGGGCTAAGATGCTCATAGCCTTGGCATCAGCTACCTTCCATTTCTTGATATCAGTATCTGTTCCTGATGGGGGTGGAACAGCATTTGTGCTTGTGTTCTCCGGAGATCTTGGACAGACTGTCAAAACAGAATTAAAAATATCCTCGTCAATAGAATTCATGTATAACCTAATCCTTGCTTTCCAAAGTGCAAACTTGGATAGATTGCACACTGGAGGTCTGGTGCTAGCATAATCTTTGTTTTGGGGCATGATTTGTGAAAACAAAATCTAATAATAAACTCAAAAGAAAACAGATCTAACTAGGAATCTTTGGGTTCAGGTGTTATCCTGTACAACCACCAAGGTTTGGTATATTTAACCAACATGCCTCTAATACCAATTGAAAGTGCAGCTAGATCTGATATGCTCTAGAGGGGGTGAATAGAGTATATGGTGCTTGAAAACTCTTCACAACAATTGTTGTAATCTGAGTGAACAGGGAAGCAACTAATAAATCTAATCACAAAATAACCTACAACAGAAATTAATCACAGATCTAAACTAATCACAAAACAATCACAGCCAGAAACAAAAATAAAGACAAGCAAGCCAAAAGACACAAGGAGCTATAGTGGTTCCCCTAAACTTGGGTACATCCACTCTTCTACCACCCTAGGTAGGAATCCACTGCAGGATGAGTTGATCAGGTGTCCTCGGCACCAATGAGCTTTTGATAAGGTGCTCAAAAACCAAATCAGATTTTTTGATCAGGTGTCTTGCCACCAATGAGCTTTTGACAAGGTGCTCAAAAACCAAGCTCAAACTTTTGAAGGGAGTTTGAAAAACCCTTTACAGAGATGGGGATGAGAGAGTTATGGAAGTCTTCTCTTTCTCAAAACAGCTGAGAAGACTATGTGGATTTTATGTTGCCAAAGCTCCCCCTGAGTTCTTGAGATGTTCAGGAAATGAAGCTTTGTTGTAGGGTGATAGGCCTTCAGAAGTTGATCTCCAGCAAATGATGATTTCAGCAACAGCTGAAATGTTAGGTGTCTGGAGTCTTGAAAGATGTTGGCCTTGAACACTTGAATCACAAGAGATCAGAAGATTTCAGAAGGTTTGATATTCTTGGATGTGTGTTCTTGTATGAATTCTTTGAGATAGAGAATGTTTTGTTCTTGTTCTTCTTGTCTGTATTGTCTATTCTGGTCTGTGTTCTGAGTGATGGAGAGATTCAAAATCTTGTATTTTATTCTCTGGTTCTGAATAGAAAGTCATCCTCTGTCAAGAATAGCCGTTAGCCTGTCATTAATTGCATCCTTAATTGCAAATGTCTTCTGGAGGAAAGTCCAAAGAAACATTCCTTGATAATCCCTTGAAACTTGGTCCAGAAATAAATGAAAACGGCTAGAAAATCTTCTGAATTAATTGCTGAATAACTCCTTAACTGTTCTGAATTTGAATCTTGAAAGATCCTTGAAGTCATCAGAAAATCGTCGAACTGAGCTCTGCTATCGTCGAACTGAGTTCAGCGATTTGGACTTATAGAGCAACAAAAATCGTCGATATGAGCTCAAAGATCGTCGAACTGAGCTCAGGGATAGAGATCCAATACCGAGTCAAGATCGTCGAATGGAGTTCGACGATTTGTTGAAGTTGAGCTCAGCGATCGTCGAATGGAGTTCGACGATCCGTCGAAGTTGAGCTAGACGATCGTCGATTGGAGTTTGACGATTCGTCGTACTGAGCTCGGCGATATGACTTAGTCTTCAAACTGAAAATCCTTGGTCTTAAGGGCAGCTTCCAAACCTAAGTACTAACCCTTAGACTCAATTCTAGTTGACCTTTAGATCTATACAGGAGGTCAAAAACAGGTTTCCTAAAGACATAGTGATCCTGACCCAAATTAGTAATAGGGTGTTCCAACACCTGATATGCTTGTCGAAGTACTTGGCCATTCTTCTTTTCACCTCCTCCTGTCGGATAGCGGAAAGGTCCCTCAGCTCCTCCACCATGTCAAGGGAGAGCATCAGCTCCTCCTCGTTCTCCGCTTGCCACTCCTCCCGGCCTTCCTTGGCCGCAATGACTCGAGGTGTTTGGACTTCGAATTCCACGGGGAGCACTGCTTCGCACCCGTGGGAGAGTTTGAAGGGGGTCTCCCCCGTAGCCGTGTTGGGGGCGGTTCTTAGGGCCCAGAGAACCGCGGGAAGCTGCTCCACCCAGCTCCACTTCAAATTCTCCACCTTCTTTTTGAGGAGGTTGACGATGATTTTATTTGCGGCCTCCACCTGCCCGTTTCTCCTGGGGTGATGGACCGAGGCGAACCTGAGGTCGATTCCAAGCTGTTCGCAGAAGCTGGTGAATTCGGCACTGGCAAACCGGGGCCCGTTGTCCGTGACGATGGCATGGGGCAGCCCATGGCGACAGATGATCTCCCCCAAAACAAAGTTCCTGATCACCTGGGAGGTCACCTTAGCCAGCGCCTTCACCTCCATCCACTTTGAGAAGTAGTCAATCATTACTAGGAGGAACCTTCTCTGACCGCTGGCTTGGGGGAATGGTCCAACCAAATCCATTCCCCAAATTGCAAAGGGCCATGGGGCCGTGATACTTCTGAGTCGCTGGGCTGGCTGTAGCTGGAGAGGGGCAAACAGCTGGCACTTATAACATCTTCTGGCGAACTCTGCGGCGTCACGGCCCAGGGTGGGCAAGAAATACCCTTGCCTGACTATCCTCCCTTCCAGGTTCCGACTCCCGGAGTGACTCCCACATTCCCCGGAGTGGACTTCCTCCAAGATACTTCGTACTTCACCCTCGGTCACGCAGTGAGCCAGCATCACTGAGAGGGTCTTCCTGTATAGCTGCCCGTCTTAGAGGAGGTAATATGCTGACTTGTGCCTTAGTTTCTTCTTGTCTACCCCCTTCGGATACTCTCCCGTGGAGAGAAAAACCACAACTGGATCCATCCACGAAGCTTGTTGATCGATTTACATGAGCTCTCCTTCTTTGATGGAGGGGCGGAACAGGTCAGTGATGGTGCCCCCCACCTGGGGACCATGCTTCGCTAGCTGATCGGCTTGTTCATTCTCTTCCCTGGACACGTGTCGGATGGTGAAAGTTTGAAAAGTGCCAATGACCCCCTTCACCTTGGCCAAGTACAATCGCAGGGTGGGCTCCCTTGCCTCGAACTCCCCGTTGATCTGGGAAGCTACTACCATGGAGTCAGTAAGGACCTCCACATCCGACACCCCCAGCTCCCTGGCCAGGCGTAGCCCTGCTATCACGGCCTCGTACTCGGCCTGGTTGTTGGTAATGGGAAAGTGCACCACCACCGTCTGCTCAATTCGAGTCCCCTGAGGCTTTCCAGGATCACCCCTACTCCTAGGGAATGCCTTCCTGAGGCACCATCCACCCTCACCTTCCAAGGAGTCAGGCGGATGAGTTCTTCCTCCGCCACATCAACCACGTAGTCGGCCAAGAAGTCAGCCATCGCCTGAGCTTTGATCGAGAGCCACGGAATGAAAGAGACGTCGAACTCGCTCAGCTCCACCGACCACTTAACCAGCCTGCTTGAATGCTCCACCCCCTCGAAGATGTTGCAGAGAGGATGGTCGGTCACCACTCGGATTGAGTGTGCTTAGAAGTAAGGTCACAGCCTCCGAGCCGAGATGATCAGGGCGAAGGCTAGTTTCTCCAAAATCGGATATCGGAGCTCGGCCTTCCTCAGGACCCGGCTCACATAATAAATAGGGAGCTGCCTCTTCCCCTCTTCACGAACTAAAACTGAGCTCAAGGCCTCCGCCCCGACCCCTAGATATAGGAACAGGTCCTCCCCCTCCTTCGGCCCTTGGAGCAGCGGAGCCTGTGTCAACTGCACTTTGAGGGCCTGGAACGCCTCCTCGCACTCCTTGATCCATTCAAACCTTTGGCCTCCCCTTAGCATTTTGAAGAAGGGGAGCACTTCTCCCCTACCCGTGAAAGGAAGCGACTCAGCCCTGCTAGCTTCCCCGTCAGCCGTTGGACCTCCTTTGCATTCCGCAGGGACCCCAGCTCCAAGATAGCCCTGACCTTATCTGGATTCGGCTCGACCCCCGCGGGGGTGAGGAGGTGCCCCAAGAACTTTCCCCTGCTGGCCCCGAAGACACATTTCAGGGGATTCAACCGTATCTTGTACTTGCGCAGGGTGGTGAAGGTCTCTTCTAGGTCTCGGAGGTGGGAGTCCACATCCCGACTTTTGATCATGAGGTCATCTACATACACCTCCAAATTCCTCCCCCTCTGCTCCTTGAAAACCCTATCCATCATTTTCTGGTAGGTTGCCCCGGCATTCTTCAGCTCGAAGGGCATCATCTTGTAGGAGTAGCATCCATCCCCTATGATGAATGAGACATCCTTGATGTCCGGGGGTGCATCCTGATCTGATGATAACCTGAAAAAGCATCTAAAAAACTCATTACAGAATAACCGACGGCTGAGTCAACCAGCGCGTCGATTCGAGGCAAAGGATAACAGTCCTTAGGACAAGCTTTATTAAGTAAGGAAAAAATCGATACACATCCTCCATCGGTCGTCTCCTTTTTTAACCATAACCACGTTGGAGACCCAGCCGGGGTACTGAATCTCAGACACGAAGCCGGCCTTGAGGAGTTTCGCCACCTCCTCCCTGATGGGCTCCGCCAGCTTGTCCGCAGTGGACCTCTTCTTCTGCTGAACGGGGCGTGTTCCCGGGTCCAGGTTGAGGCGGTGGCAGGCCACATCCGCGTCAACCCCCAGCATCTCCGCAGCATTCCAAGCGAAGATGTCCACGTTCTTCTGGATGCACTCCAGCATCCTGCCTTGGCCCTCCGGGGTCAGCCCCCCGCTGACGTGGATCTTCTCCATCCTGCCTCCTCTGGTGAGCACTTCCAGCTCCACCACTTCCTCTGCTGCCTCCAACCTGGATTGCTCCCCCCATCCCTCGGCATCCCCTTCCTCCGGAACGGGTACCTCTACCTCCATCTCTTCTCCCACGGCCCTCACTTCGGCCACCTCCTCCAGATCTCCTCCTACCGCCTCCTCTGCGCAGTTCTTCACTTCCAGCTCCCCCTCTGCTGTTCCCTGCCCTGCCTCCTCCATCCTTCTCCCGATCTCTTCGGCCCCATCCATCCAAGAGATGGTGTTCACCGCAATGACATAGCACTCTCGTGCCACCTTGGGGTCCCCTCTGACCCTGACCTGAATCCCCTCGGTGTTGAACTTTAAGCATTGATGGAAACACGAGGGGACGCAGCGGAAGGCGTTGATAAGGGGCCTCCTGAAGATGGAGCTGTAGCTGCTGGGGGCGTCCACGATGACGAACCTGCAGTTTCAGGACTGCCCCCCCCCCCCCCCAAGGTGACATGGAGGCCAACTCCTCCCTCGACTTCCTTCCTTTCTCCTGAAAACCCGAACAAGGGCCCATCTGAGGCCAGCACCCTCTTGGCCTCCACTTTCATCGCGTCAAAAGCCTTTTTGAAGACGACGTTGATGGAGCTCCCGTTGTCCACGAGGATCCTAGAGACAGTGAAATTCTCGATGGCTGCCTTGATGACCAGCGCATCGCAGAATGGGTCCTCGTGGTCTGGCATATCGCTCCTGGAGAAAGTGATCCTCTCCTCCGGGGATGGGGTTTGGGATGTGGAGGCGACGCTTCGCCGGTATATGGTGTGGAGGCTTGCTTTGCGGGAGGCCTCGACCCCTACTCCCCCGTGGATCACTCCGATCCCCCTCGGGTTCCAACATCCACCCGGTCTTCGCACCTATCCTCCTCCGCCCGAGGCAGGACCTCCTCAATCCTCACTTCTTACCGACCTCCCTGCTGCTGCTGTTGTTCCCTATTTCCTCTCATCTCGAGGAATTCCGGGCAGGTGGCCGTCGCGTGCCCCTCTTCCTGATGGAAGTCGCAATAGGGCAGCTCCACCCTGACCTCTCTTCTCCTCCTCCTCATAATCCCCCTCCTTGCTCCCAAGGCTATGGTCATGGCCTCCTCCTAATCGGGGAGCTGGGGCCTCTGACCCTGCCTCCAGCCCGGAGGGTGGAACTGATCTTGCCTCCCCTGGTGGTGACCCCTTCCGTAGTACCCTCTCTGTGGCCCCTGCCCCTACCACTCAGGTCTCCAGCCCAGCCGACGGTCGGGCTCCTGATGCCCCCACCTCGGCTGCTGCTGCCACTGGAGCTGCCTTTGCTCCCTCTGCCTAGGCTCCCCTCTTCTCTCCTCCTGTGCCTTTCCACCTCTCGACTCCTTCTCTTCCTCTGTGGCCCACCTGGCCAGCTTCCTTGCAAACTCCGGGTTCGACGCCTCCCCGTCGACCTCTCTCGCCGCCCTCTCCATCAACTCCTCGTAGGAGAGGGGGGGAACTCTCTTCAGCTCCATTCAGAAGAAACCCTGCTGCAGGCCCAGGGTAAAAGCCATCATCAGACTATGGCCCGGCATCTCCTGGACTTGAGTAACTTCCTCCTGGAATCGGTCCACATAGCTCCCCAACGTCTCGTTCACCCCCTGCTTAAGGTGGAACAAAGACTCGGACTCCTTCCTATTCTTTGAGGTGGTGAATCTCAGCATGAACCCTCGGCGCAGGTCCTCGAAGCAGTAGATGGAGCTGGCCGGGAGCTGGTGGAACCACTCCCTTGCCTTCTCCAGGAGGGTGATGGCGAAGAGTCGGCATTTGAATCCGTCCGACATCTGACGGATGGAGACCACATCCTCGAACCATTGGACATGCTGGATCGGGTCTCCCTTCCCGGTGTAGTAAGACATCTCGGGTCCCCTGAACCCATCTAGGACTGGAGCTGAGGAGACCAGCTCACTGAAAGGACTGCCTCCCCCCACCGGGCGAGCTGGCGAGTCTCGCGAGCCCAGCTCGCCGAACCGGCCTCGGGCTGCTGAACCGGGGAAGACCTCGCACCCGGGGAGCTCGCACCCCTAGCCTTCCGCGGACACTTCCTTCCCAGCTCGCCTGCCGGGAGTGTCCTCGCCCAAAGAGGGGGCGGCCGCGATCTGGGCTATCGGAGTCGAGCACTCGGCCCGCGCGCCGAGTGCGAACTTGACGAGGCCTAGCACCTCGTTCCTGAAGTCTTCCAACATCCCCACTGTTGCGAGAGGCGGGGGCGGCGGCGAGTTCTGCCCGTCAGATCCTTGTCCTCCTGTCATTAAACTCGCTGAATATTTTTTGTACTGACCACTCTCCACGCTCACCACACCAAAATGTTGAAACCGGAATCCGGTCTCCTGTGGAGTTCGACCCTTGGGGAAGGGGTGGTCTCGCGCATACTTCGCTCCTGCAAGAAAAACAACAAAGAAGGCAAGGAGAAACAGACCCAAGGGCTCGGGAGGGAGGTCCCACCACAAACCCGGAAGATCTCAGAGCGCTTCCCCTCCTTAGCCAGAAGCAGGGCTAAGGTACCCTCAGAAAGCACTTGAAAACTGGGGCAGGGAGGCACTCAAAGCGTGCCTTCTGAGGTACCCCTTGGGTCTTACTTATAGTTTTTGGAATCTGAACTGCCAATAACCAGAAGAACTGACCTGAAAATACCAAAAAGCCCTTGGTTGGGTCTGCCAACAGCCAAGCTCCGCTGTTCCAAATAGCTATGCACAGTCCAACCTGGTCTGCCATCAGCGTGGCTCCGTTGTTCTGAACAGCTATTCGCACCCATGGGGGGGGGGGTCAGCTCGCCATCCATCCCTCTCCGCGAGAGGTGGGCGCGACCTGGTTCTAGCGGCTCGCCTATTCTTCTCAGGCGAACGCGAGCCGGACCGCCGCGACCCGCCAGTCCTCTGCCAAGGCGGATAGGTGACCAGGTCGCATATAGGGGGCGGACCGGCGGCCATTGTGACCCTCCGAACGGCTCGCAAATTACGGGTCATCGAGCCCTTCCGCAAGTACCGGTTCGACGAATGGTACCCCCCGCTCTGGTCGACGATTCTCTGAGTGAGCGGGAGGGATAGGGGGAGTCGTCTCGCCTGGCTCGCTCGCCTGGAGTAAGCGGGAGCGGACCAACCCCTTGCTGCATGTCTGCTTGTCGCTTGGGTGTGGGTCGCGGGACTGGGTTCTCCCGATCTTCCTGCTGGGGCCCGTTCGACGAACACGGGGTTGTACACTCCCTATGATACCAATTGAAAATGTTTAAGTTGTCTACCTAAATCACCTAGAGGGGGTGAATAGGGGAGTTTTGCTTCTTTTTGCGGAATAAAAATTTGTACGAGCGATGCACAAAAAGTAAACAAGCATACACAGATGACACCAAGAATTATAGTGGTTCCCCAACCTTGGGTACATCCACTTTCCACCACACTGATCTAGCAACGCACTAGACTCAGCTACTCTACTATTCTCTCGGATTGAAAACAATCCTACAACTCGGAACAAAGTTCCTACAACTAGGAGCAAAAAACACTCCTACAACAACTCAGAGAATATCTCCTATAACTCGGAGTAAAACTCCTACAAGACTCGGAGAATAACTCCTACAATAATAAAATGAATTTACAATCAGAAATACAGTGTCTTATCTTCACAGAATTGGTTGAACTCGGCTTCTTCCTTCTTGAAAAACTGAACAGCCCATATCAGAAAAGTTGAGGAAGAATTCTGAGAAGCCTTGGATCTGAGAACTTTAGAATCAGCATGATTAAGGAATAGATCTATCGATGTTGAAAATCCTGATCTGTTGAAACTTCTTGTTCTGAATCTCTTGGATCGAGAGAGAAGATTGGCGATGAAGACAGAGCGGCGGCGGCGCTTCTCGATTTAGAAATTTTAGAAGGATTCAGATACTTGGAAAATCTTCTTATTACGGTTAGTCGATTATGATAAGACCTTTTATAGGACATACCTAATGGTCATAATCACATTAAATGATAGCCACGTGGACCAATCAAGCCTTAATGAAATTTGAAATCGAATCCGTCAAAACTTAGGAAGTTTCAAAAAACGGAACTTCATTTCTCGAGATAGGTAATTAATCTCGCGAAGAAATTTCTGTTTCTCGATAAGAGGTATAGAGTTCTCGAGAAAAATACTTAAGAAAAATGTAGAGGTGGAATTCCAGTATCTCGAGAAATAATAGACTTGTTACTCGAGAACGACACCTCTATTACTCGAGAACAATAATGCATCTCGAGAAACAATCTCCGGGTCTCAAGAAATAACTTCTAGGTCAGAAACAACATCTGGTTCTCGAGAAAAGATTCTGGCCTTCTCGAGAAAAGTCGTCGGCATCTCGAGAAAAAGTCTTAGAGAAAATTTTTACTTAAGTTAAAGTAACTTGAGAAGGAGAATTATGATATACTCAAGTACATATTGCTTTCTCGAGACCTGCAGTAGGCTTTCTCGAGAACAGCTTCTGCTACTCGAATACATGACTGAGCTTAGTCGAGTACTAAAAAATAATTCTACTCGAGTATTATAAGTTCTTATCGAGAATAATACTTAAAAAACTTTTGTAAGTCTGAAAATTGATTTTCTTCAAGAAATTCAGGAACCATCTTTTTTACATATCTTTAGTGCTTGAACAAATAAGTGTGTCCCAACAATGAGGGATTACATTATATGGTCATGTGTTTGGTGACTCATTGTAGACTGACATTGGTCTACACTTGGCAATTATAACATGCAAACACTTAACTAGAAAAGGCATTAAATACAAACTTAATTCATCTTTGTTCAAGGGTGACTTCATACAAATCTGGGTTATTGTGGATACAATACCCAATAAGCTCTGCTTCACCCTCTCTAGTGGGAAGTTCAAAAGTCATCTGTAATAGTTTTGCAGTGGTATAGATCTTGGACCCAATTATCTAGCCGGTCATGGATCCTTCATCGTCAATAATAATAGTATTTAGGAACACAGAGAAATCAGTAGCATAGAGTTGGCATGTTGTTATGATGAGCTTGTTTAGCCCATCATCAGTAAATAGCTTTAAAATTCCTTTAAAGCTTTCTGCTATAGTTGTGATGGATTCTAAGTCGACACTGAATCTAGAATTAGTCCTGGTTGTCATGTTGTACCAGCAAAGATACTTGAAAAAGAGGAGTGAAGGAGAACTGGATAATATAGAGCTGAGAAGATGAAGAGTTTTAAAAGAAAGTTATAATAGAAGTCCGATAGAAATAGACGAAACATCGAGAAATTAGGGCATAAAGTCAAATACTATAGAAGATTTAGGTGTGCTTTATATAGTCAATGGTGCGGCGAATGGAACTCGATGTTATGTTCAGTCTATTTATAACATCCTAGTTGTTGATACATGCGTTGCTACATACGTTGAAAATAGACTTGAAAATTTTAAGTCTCCTACTGGTTTTTCCCAACAATGTGTTTATGTAGAAGGTGTACTTTGTGTCCATCAGAATTTGGTTTACTAACATCCATCAAGTATGCTCAGTGCATTGTGAAGTGCTTATGTTTGATCTCATCAAGAGGCTTAGTGAAAATATCAGTCATTTGATCTTCAGAGGAAACATATTCTCGGGAAATTTTCCATTTTTTTCAAAATTGTCCGTAAGGAAGTGATGTCGGATCTCTATGTGTTTAGTCCTAATGTGTAGTACTAGATTGGAGGCAATAGAGATTGTGTTGGATTGTGTGGCCAACCTTAGAGGGGGGATGAATAATATTTTTAGAATTAATTGAAAATTAAAATGAGTTTCACCCAAGAAGACAGGTTCTGGATGTTACCGCGGGGCGCTAGCTTGCTAGCACACGGTGGTAGGTCACGAAATTCGTTTTCCTGCTTAAACTTCGCCTTGGAGACACACACACACCCTTTAGAGATCTACTAGCATACAACCACAAAATTATAATCAGAATGAATAACAAGTAATAATTTTATTCAGAAGAAATAAAAGTGGTTTACAATAACAAACAACTAGATCTACATGATGCCGGGGATCGAAGGCGGTGATTGACAAAAATTTCTTTTCGTTTCTATACTGACCCAATCCCCAAAATAGTTGGGTCTCTCTCTTTCCTCCACAGAAAGGTCTTCGAGCTGGCACTTAACCTTCACGTAAGGAAGTTTCTTAGAGCCCCTCTAGATCCCTCGATCTAGACGTTCATTCCCCAGGAGGATTTCTCACGGAATCCTTCCCGGATTCCAACGACCTTCTCCGGTTGATTTTCTTCACCCACAAATAATTAGAAAAAAAAAATACAATAAGAGAATAAAGAAGATTTGAAGTGATTCTCCCTCAAGATAATTCCTACGTTGAGCGGTGTGTGACCTGTGCTAAGGATCTTCATTCTATTGCACCCAATAAACTCCTCTTGTTCATTGTAGTCCTTTGCTCGCCAAAGACCTTCTTGCATGAACGAGAGGGAAGCGGCTTTCTCTTCCTTCGACGGAGATGGTGGAACGGTACTCTGAGACCACACACAAACCTAGAATAAAAAATCTCTTTGTCTCCTTACAAGGAACAAAAAAACAAAATACTTTTTATACAACTTCAATAAGCTACCGTCGACGGTAGGGTTATCGCGTGATGGTAGGTCACTTTCTGCATTTTCGCCTCCAGTTGTACAACAAAAAAGGAAAAATATCCCAAGAAACTATTTTTCCTTTTTTTAATGCAACCGCGTCGCGGTACCCAACTATCGCCGGGCAGTTGTTCAATCCTCTTGATGCCCATTGAGAGTACTAGCATGTCGCGATAAAGCATAGCACCACATGGTAGGTCCCCGAGGGCTCACTTAGTTTAATTTCAGGCTAACACTCGGCGGTAGCTCCCAGAGCTTTAGTTCTTTGATTCTTTTAAACTTATAAACCTACACACTATACCCAAACCTTGTTTGATCAAATACAACACAGGATTTAGTATTGTCAAACTAAAGAGATGCGAACCATAAGCTCCAACAAACTCCCCCTTTTGATAATATCAAATTGCGTTCATGAGGTATAAAAATAATAACAACATGGTATAGTGTAATCCAATCAATAATCGTGAAATTTAGGAGGTTAAACTAAGCAATATCAAAATAATAAATACTAGTCAACAAGGCTCCCTCTACATATATGATCCCCCTATGTGTATGCTCTTATTATGTGTGTGCTCCCCATGCATATGTGCTCCCCCTACACAAGATCTATCTAGATATTTCTTTCCCTAGGTGATAGCGTAGTATATAGTCAAGAATACTCAATTCTCCCCCTTTTGATATCATTGAAAGTGTCGGGGAATAACCGACATGTCTCGTTAACACTCAACTCTCCCTTTATGTTCATGTGATACTAAAGAAATGAGAGAATGGGTGCACATGCACATAACAAAAAAATCATAAGCACTAGGTGCAGAAATTGGAGCGGAACTCCATGAATATATACCTACCCACTAGAAAAATCAATTGATTTGACGTGTTTTTCAGAATAAAAGAAATTTGGATAGTACAATTAAAACTAAAGACACAATGATTTGGAGTATGATGCTAAGATATTAATAGAGTTAATACAGTGTAATATTGTAAGCATCATGAATAGGGATCGTGTACTAGAACACATGTGTTATAGACAAATAATGTAGTTCAGTCCAATTCTTATACATGGAAGCGTTATATAGAATAATGACAAGTGAACGTGTAGCATCATAGGCAAAAACATCAAATAGAAACAGTCATACATACATGTTTTATCTCAATAATGCAAGATGCTAACACAAGAGAAATGAAGTAAAGAATCATGTCACGTTTCTATCTACTGCATACCAAGATTCAAACAAGGGTCACTAACTTAAGTTTTAGTCCTTTCACAAGATCGAAATGATTCTTTTTACCAAGGTGCTCATCCTCATAATGCTCATGAAGACTTATCAGGAGGAATGAGTAGTGCTTGGGGGGTATTATTAACACATGATTTGATAGATTATGATATAATCTTTTTTCATTCATTTTTTCGCTATCATTTTTATATATATATTTTGAGTTCAAAGACCCTGAATCAATCGAAATCTACCACATAGATAGAAACACTTTAACTTTTATACAAGAGACTTATGCACTCGAAATTTTGGCCCAATGATCTAAGCTCTATATAAAAAAAGAACACTGTGACATTGATTGCTCAAGTCATTCCTAACGTGTTAAACACAATATCACGCGTTACAATATGTAAGCTTAGAATTTCTACACTAGTGCATTTTCTAGGGATGTGTCAACTGTGTAAAGTCATTACGCTACTTAAATCCTCACACATACCTAGAGGAATATTTAGCATACACTATCCTATCCAGTTGCACTCAGTTACTTAGTACCAATAGATTCGACACATCATGACATATTAATACAATATTAACAGTTATTAACACACCTAAATCAAAAATTGCATGTAATCGTTATGCTCTAGGTTTTAGTCATGTGTTTCCTAAGAATGAACGATCCATAGTTTTTTTAATAAAAGTAAAAAAACAAATCAAACAACGCAAAAAAAAGTGTTTTGAAGTTTTGAGATTTTTCATTTTTCTTATTTTTGTGATTTTATAATTTTTTTGTTTTAGTAAGAGGATTAAACAAAGCAAATAAAAAACATGTTTTTGGAGTTTTGTAATTATTCATATTTTTTATTTTTGATTATAAGATAAACGAAAGAGCCAAAAAGAACAAAAGCAGAGACACATAAAACAAAGCAAAAAACATGAAAAATGCCCTGATGGCAGTAGATGATGCAGTATGATCAAATAGAGGGATCCAAAACTCCCAGTTTTAGTCAAAGTAAAGAAAAATAAGTATAGGAGGGGTTTGGTAAAAATATCAGCAAGTTGATCGTTGGTCTCAATGAAGCTCACTTTCACATTCTCTTTCTTAAAGTGATCTCGGATAAAGTGATGACGAACGTCAATATGTTTGGAGCGGGAGTGATGTATGGGATTATTCGTCAAGTGTATGGAACTCTTGTTGTCACACCTAAAGTCAGCATTCTTAAATTTTAGGCTGAATTACTCTAACGTTCGTGACTTCCAAAGTGCTTGTGCGCAACAACTTCCTAGAGCTATATACTTGGCCTCAGCAATGGAGGAGGTAACCGAGTTTTGTTTCCTACTAGACCATGACACTAGAGTCAGACCTAAGAAGTGATAAGTACCACTCGTGCTCCTTCGAGCGAGTGAACACCCAGCGTAATCAGAGCCTGAATATCCAAGGAGCGTGAAGTCGGTGGTGTGAAGGGACCAAGGAATAAGATTTTGGGTGCCCATAAGATACCTAAAGTTGTGTTTAACAGCTTTAAAATGCAATTCTTTAGAATTGGCTTAATATTTAGCACAAAGACACACCGCGAATATAATATCAGGTCTAGAAGCACTTAGATAAAGAAGTGATCCAATCATTCCTCTAAATGAAGGTTGGTCCACCGAAATGCCTCTTTCATACTTTCCTAATTTTAGAGATGCGCTCATTAAAGTTTTTACTTGTTTCAGATTTTCAAAACCGAATAGCACAAGCATAACTTTATGCATTTTGATTGACTAATAAAAATTCCATCCTTTCGTTGAGAAATCTGAAATCCTAGTAAATATGTTACTCTCCTATTAGGCTCATTTCAAATTCAGATTGCATTAAGGTGACAATTTCATTGCATAGATTTTCATTTGTGGCACCAAAGATGATATCATCAATATATTTGCAATAAAATCAGATCGAGATTTTCGTGCTTCACAAATAGTGTAGTGACAGCACTACCCAACCAAAAACCATGCTCTAGGTGAAACGGTGTGAGCCTATCATGCCAAGCATGGGGTGCATGTTTCATTCTATATAAGGCCTTCACTAATTTGTACACATGATTTGGGTAGTCAGCATTCTTGAAGTCGGGTGGTTGCTCAACATACACCTCTTTCTTGATATATCCATTTAAAAATTCACTTTTAACATCCATTTAATATAACTTATTTTGTTCATAACTTGCAAACACCTAAAACATACAAATCGATTCAAGACGTTCAACCAGTGCAAGTGACTCTTCAAAGTCCACACCCTCTATTTGTCAATATCCTTGTGCAACCAACCGTGTCTTATTCCCAGTTAGCCTAGATTCACCATCAAAGTTATTTTTATATACCCATTTCAAACCGATAACTGGATGGTTATCTGGACGCTTCACTAATACCCAGACTTTACTTCTCTCGAACTGATTTAATTCTTCATTCATAGCCAAGAACCAAGTTTCATAATTTAAAGCTTCTGAAATATTTTTGGGTTCAATTTTAGATATAAAACAAAGGTTCAAGAAAGATTCATGCAGGGCTGACCATGTTCTAACCCCATGTGAGGGCTCTCCAATCACTAGTTCTTGTGGGTGTTGTTTTGAGAAACTTAGTGTGCTTGGAGGCTTATATCCTTCCACATGAGTTGGAACGTCGACTACCTCTTCTCTCTCCTTACCCTTGTCTCCAAACAGCTCATCACCATCAATTTCCTCCTCATTCAGCCTAGATTCCTCAGTTGGTGTATTTTCATTAAAGTGCACGTGAGTCGATTCTTCAACAACCAAGGATCTTTTATTATAGACGCTATAAGCATGACTCGTACTAGAGTATCCTATGATCATGCCATGGTTTGATTTTTCATCAAATTTTCCTAACAGATCCTTAGTGTTTACATTGAAACACGGGCAACCAAAGACTCTAAAATATAACACTGAGGTCTTCTTACCGAAGTATAGCTCCTACAAAGTTCGCTTAAGAATTGGGTGAAGCATGATCTGGTTCATCACATAACTTGTTGTGTTGACCACTTCAACCCAAAAATATTGAGGCAAGTCGAACTCGTCGAGCATTATGCGTGCCAGTTCTTAGAGTGTACGGTTCTTTCTTTTTACTACACCATTTTGTTATGGAGTGCGTGGGGCAGAGAATTCGTGCTTAATTCCTAGATTGTTATAGAAGTTCATGAAGTTTTCATTCTCAAACTCTCCCTCATGATATGACCTTATGAATTTTATCTTTAGTTCCTTTTCATTTGTATTCTAGTGCATATATTTGTATTCTAGTGCATAGATTTATTAGCGAGAAAGATTGTCCAGCAAAAATGGGAGTAGTCATCTATAATCACAAACGTGTATTGTATTCCACCTAGACTACATGTACTAAGAGGACCAAATAGATCCATGTGTATGAGTTTTAATTGTATAAACGTGGAGATATCATTTTTCCTTTTGAATGAGGTTTTGATAAATTTTTCTTTTTTATAGAGAGCATATAAAGAGTTCAAACTATCGCTTAATTTTGGAAGTCCACAAAATAATTTATGTTTTGATAGTTTGACTATTTGTTTACTTCATGAATGTCATAGTCTCCTATGTCAAAGATCTAATTCTTTATTTTTGATAACTAAGCATTTTAAATCAGAAGTAGATATATCTTTAAAACTAACGGTATAAACATTATGAGTCTTATAAGAAGTAAGCAAAACACTATTTAGCATCTATAATATTGCATATGTTCGTAGAGGATTCAAATAATATGTTCAAGCCTTTATCACAGAATTGACTAATTGAAATCAAATTATGCTTAAATCCATCTACAAATAATACATTTGAGATTGAAAATGATTTGTTACCTATAGTGTTGATTCCAAGAATACATCCTTTATTGTTATCCCTGAATGTCACCATGCCACCATTCTTCCTCTCCAGGCTAAGGAACTTGTCTTTATCTCTTGTCATATGCTTAAAACATCCATAGTCAAAGTACCACACGTTATCCTTGTCCTTAGCCTACCAACTTACCTCAGTGTCGCTCTAGACACTGGATTCATCGTCGGACTCATCCTGATTCTTCCCAATGAGGCACAGATTTGCCTCGTCTTCACTGCTTGAGTCAGAAGTGGTTGACTCGTTAGATCCATCATTGTCCTATGTTAACGACTTCAACACCTTTTTTTCTTTTTTTCCCAGCTTTGTTTCTCCTTTTCTTACTTTTGGAGCCTTAGACACTCCCTCTTGATGTGCCCAGGTTTATGGCAGTGGTAGCATTCTGGTAAAGACTTCTCGGCATCACTCTCCATCACTTTTGATGGTTTTCTCCACCTCTTCTTCACTTTAGCACTTCTCTTTAGAAACTTCTTGAACTATCTTTGGCTCTTGAGATTCTTCTTGAATCTCCTGAATTCTCGAACATAGAGGCTTTCTTCCTCCTCATCCTTAGTCTCTTCAGCAACCTTACTCTCTTTTGTGGCCTTCGGTGCCAGCCCCTTCTTTTTTATTTCCCTAGGATACTCCTCAGCTTTTATCTATAGTTAGAGCTTATGAGTATTCAGATTTCCAATGAGGCTTTCTATCTCCAGGGAGCTGATATCGTGTGATTCAGCAATCGTCGTTACCTTTGGGTTGAATCGTGGAGGCAATAATCGCAGGCTCTTCCTCACCAGGTCAACATTTAAGTATGTCTTCCCAAGATATCTAGAGGAGTTGACAATCTTGGTGAAGTTAGTGTACATGCTATCCACCTCTCGTCGATCTCCATCCGGAACTATTCATATTCAAATTACAGTCAGAATAGTTTTGACTCCTTCACCTACGAGGTACCTTGTGAGTCAGTTCAAGTAGACGCCAGACATCATAAGCAGTTTCACAATTGCAGATTTTATTCAATTCAGTTTTATCCAATGCATAGAATAAAGAGTTCATGGCTTCTGCATTGTTAATAAATTTCATTTTGTCCGCGTTATACCACTTATTTTACGATTTGATTAGAATTGTATCGCCTATAGTGATTGTGCGTGCGGTGTATTTTCTTTCTACCATGGCTCATACATCCATGTGTTGTGTTATTAAAATTATCTTCATGCAGGTTTTCCAGTTTCTATAATCACTCCCCATGAACAGTGGGGGTCTACTAACACCTTGAACCTCAGGGAAAGCATGATTAATGTTCGTCATCTTACTTATGGATTTTAACCCTTTTTGAAGTAAACTGGCTCTGATACTACTTGTTGGATCGTATCGCCAACCTTAGAGGGGGGTAAATAAAGTTTTCATATTTAATTGAAAAATAAAATGAGTTTCACCTAGGATGGCAAGTTCTTGATACTACAGCGGGGCGCTAGCTTGCTAGCACGCAGTGGTAGGTCACAGAACTCGATTTCCTGCATAAACTTCACCTTGGATACACACACACACTTCAGAGATCTACCATCATACAACCACAAAATTATAGTCAGAATGAAGAACGAGTAATAATTGTATTCAGAAGAAATAAAAGTGGTTAACAATAACAAACAACAAGATCTCCATGAGGCCGAAGATCGGAGACGATGATTGACAAAGATTTCTTTTTGTTTCTATACCGACCCTATCCCCAGACAGGTTAGCTCTCTCTCTCTCTATTTACTTCCCGGAAAGGTCTTCTAGTCGGCTCTTCACCTTCACATAAGGAAGTGTCTTAGAGCCCCTCTAGATCCCTCAATCTAGACGTCCCTTCCCCGAGATAATTTCTCATGGAATACTTCTCCGATTCTGACGACCTTCACCGGTCGATTTTCCTCACCCACAAATAATTAGAAAAGTAGAAAATACAATAAGAGAATAAAGAAGATTTGAAGTGAATCTCCCTCAAGACAATACCCCAGTTGAGCGGTGCATGACAGGTGCTAAGGATATTCATTTATTGCACCTGATCAACTCATCTTGGTCATTGTATTCCTTTGCTCGTCGGAGATCTTCGTGCGTGAACAGGAGGGAGGCGGCTTTCTCTTCCTTTGACAGAGACGGTGGAACGGTGCTCTGAGATGACACATAAACCTAGAATCAAAAATCTCTTTGCCTCCTTATAAGGAACAAAAAATGAAAACCTTTTTATATGACTTAAATAAGCTACTATCGGCGGTAGGGTTACCTCGCGGAGGTAGGTCTCTTTTCACATTTTTGCTGCCAGCTGTCTAGAAAAAATAGAAAAATATCCCAGAAAAATATTTTTCTTCTTTTTAATGCTACCGTGTCGCGGTCCCCAACTATCAACTAGTGGTAGTTCGATCCTCTCGGCAAATTATCTCGATGGGTATTGAGAGCGCTAGCGCACTGCGGTAAACTCTAGCACCACGCGGTAGTCCCCGAGGGCTAGTTCAGTTTAATTTCAGGCTAACGCTTTGGGGTAGCGCTAGCATGTTGCGGTAGCTCCTAGATCTTGAGTTCTTTAATTCTTTTAAACCTATAAACATGCACACTATACCCAAACCTTGTTTGATCAAATACAACACGAGATTTGATATTGTCAAACTAAAGAGATACGGACAATAGGCTCCAACAGATTGAACTGGAACTATCACAATATATTATGGACTTTGATTAATCCAAGTTGTAGTCTAGCCACTGATTTTACATCCATAATAATTATGAGCAGCAACTTCAAAAAGTTATGTATTTAACCTCTGCTGTGAAAGTTAAGACTGAAGTTTGCTTCTTGCTAAACCAAGAGATCGAAACAGCACCCAAGAATTGGCAAGTTTCTGGAGTGCTCTTCCTTCCCAATCTACACCCAGTATAATCAGTATCTGAGTATCCATATATAGGTGCCCAAGAATTGTTATCTTGAAGTAGCATCAATTTCAGCATATATAGGTGCTCTGAATTCTTGTCAAAGTAACACTGATATCTAGTCAAGATTGCATCGAATTCAAGTTAACACAAGTTTGTTTTTCTTGATATTCTTCTACAATTTAGAGTGTCTAGCTCATGTCCTTGACTCTACTAACTTCCTAGGACTTCTATGACCATATTACCCTCTCTATACAACATGGGTAATCGACTTAGGGAGTAAAATCACTTTTAATATGATTTGATAAGTTAAATCATCAAGGTTTTGCCAATAACCTTTGTTCGTTCGGGCCTCAGGAGGATCGAGGTCCGTTCGGTTGGAGGTGGCAAAGATCTTTTGTTCATTAGTTCCATAGGAAGACCGTGGTTTGTTCGTGTGGAGGTGGAAAAAAAACCTTTATTCGTTCACGCCTCAGAAGGACAGGGTTTTGTCTGTGTGGAGGTGGCGAAGAACCTCTATTTTTTGCGCCTCAGGAGGATCGGGGTCCATCCAAGTGGAGGTGGCAAAGAACCTTTGTTTGTTCCAACCTCAGGAGGATTGGGGTCCATTCGTATGAAGATGGCGAAGAACCTTTGTTCATTTACATCTCAAGAGGACCAAGGTCCATCTGAGTGGCGGTGGAAAAGAACCTTTATTCATTCGCACCTCAGGAGGACCAGGGTCCATCCAGGTGGAGGTAGTGAAGAACCTTTATTTGTTCACATCTCAGGAGGATCTGGGTCCATCTTGGTGGGGGTGTCGAAGAACCTTTGTGCGTAGCAGCTTAGGAGGACCGTGGTCCTTTGGGGTGAAGGTGTAGAAGGAGCTTTGTCCATTTCATCTGAGAGGTGCAGAAGGACACTTGTCCATCTTGCCTTAGTGGTAAAAAATCACAGGGCCTGTACATCTTTCAAATATCTATCCACTGTAAATGTGAAATTAAATGCTTTGTTGTTAAAAGGGAAGATGCATATACTTGTGAATTTCTCCTCGTAGATTATTCTTATGAAAGTAGGGAAAGCAATAGATGGCATGGGGAGCATTTTCCCCCAAAGTCACTCTTAATCTCTAGGTGGTCCTTCATGACCTGCATCCCTGCCAAGGTACGACGGTTGCATGTAGCAGAGTTGTGCCACCTCTTGATCACCATGCACGATGCATATTCCTCCCGGTATGATGAATTCCATAGCCGGTGTGAAATCAAGGGCATTACCTAGTAAAGCGTTTGTAGCGGCCCAACGAAGGTTGCGTTATATGATGAACTAGAGTTGACAACCACAAATTGAACATCCAGGGTGTAACATGTCCATCCTTCATATGAAATAAAACAGAGGGTCTGGCTGGGGCCCCACGCCATATTCCACAGACAGTCGGCGGAGTTACATGTTAATATCAAGAGACTAAACGAGTCCTAACTCAGAGCATTCTAGCGGAAGCTTCAATGGTTAAATTGAACTAAAGTAATACAAATGTCCACTAATGTAAACCACATAGGAATGTTTAAAAAATACATAAAAAGCTACGGCCTTAAGGCCTTACAGCTATTTCCTTTACAAAAGTGATTTCATACATTGGTGCGAAGGCCGGCCATACATGAAACAGTAAAAGTTTGCCTTTGTGCCATCAAGGGCCAGCCAATAGTAGCATAAGGGACTTCAGCCCGCTACTTTCCACTTGGCTCTCCAGTAATTGCATAGCACGACCCACCAAAATGTGGCAAACAAAGCAACGGTCAGCATTAGCTAACCAATTTATAACGACCCCACCCCGCACTGGGGGTGGCGGTTCTCCTTCCCTACAAGAAGAAGCATATACATATTTTTGGCAATAGAAACTTGCAACTTAAGCACCATTCTCCACAGATGTGGGCTCGATCGGCCACACATCTCGTACATTCTGGGCATATTATCAGTGTATCGGGTCTCCTGGGTACCACCACCATCCACAGTCCCAGACTTGATGGTCGAAACTCGAGCATTTCTCTCTTTTCTTCCTATGAGTCGACAAATTCAAAGGAGCTCTCATTGATTCAATCCAATGACTCACTCCATGTCGATCAACATAAGGTGGGTGCAGGTTAGCCAAAGCCTGTTGCTCAAACTGTCATGCGCCGAAAGCCGAAACCTTCATGGTCATGACATGACGCGGGTTCAGCGTCCCCCTTATGCCCAAGCAAAACTATTTAAGTTCTCATTAATATAGCCCGCAGGTCTCCCAGAGACAGGCTTTGCAACTAATGGCCCACAGGTCTCCACGAGACAGGCCTTACAAACATAGCTCACTGGGAGCTAGCGTCGGAGGTAGCAATACCGCTGCGCGGTCGGAATAGAAATCGTTTCTTCCCCATTATTGGGTGTTTTCCTAGAGATCACCTTCTATACTACCCCTACAGCATCCTGCACACCCCCAGACCCCAAATTCTATACGTTGAACCACACGTTTTATCCACGAAGTCTTATCCGGCACGCAAATCAATTCATCACCAATCCAAACCAACCTATCCAAATGGGCTTCACACAACATGCCTATTTCGTACTTCTATTTCGGATCGATATGTAAGTTTTATTAGGGATCACAGCGAACTACCCAATGAAAACCACCTTTTTTTCACCTTTTGGTGAGGGGTTTCGTGCACGTATGCAAATTTAGGACTTCACTTGTCTAAGGAGAAAGTTGTTACCCTTGTAGATCTTTTCAGATCCATGAGTAAGTCTTCTATCCGAATGGAAAGAATCGCCTCACTTTCCCCCTCATAAATCTTGGTTCAGCTCTTGACTCTGACCAGAGATCTTCTTTCCTTAGCTAGCAAAGCTTAGCCTCAGCCTTCTTGCTCTCAAGAAGCTCAAGTACTAAAAGAAAGAATAATGAGAATTCATTCTCTTGAACAGCTTATATCTGGAAGTTACCACCGTGTGGTGTCTACTACCGTCGTGTGGTATCAAAGGTGGTTGCTTCTTGTCCTAATTGACATCATGCTGTCGCTCCAAAATAGCCTCCACCTTACTGCCACATGGCAGCTACAGCCGCGCGTCAGTTACTACCACCAAACATTACTTTAACCCGAGATATTGCCACACAATACTCCTACCGATGCGCGGTAGTCACTCAACGATGCGTTGAAAGCATTGACTGATAGTTCCATGTGTTAGCCCACTATAGCCCCGCAGTAGTCCCCTCAATGTTTCGAAGTGTTGAGTGCGTTGAGTGGTACTGCCACGTGTTAGCCCACTACCACCCTGTGGTAGTCCTCTCAATGCTTCGTCGAAATAGTTGAGTGGTATCACTACGCGTTAAATTTACTACTGCCGCACGGTAGATTCCCGAGAGGCCTGTCGATTTAATTCAAGGCTAACACCTGTGTTAACCCTTCCGCCGCTCGTTAACCTCACAATTCTTCCTTTTTAGGATTTTCTAGCGTTACAAACCTCCCCTCCTTACAGAAATTTAGTCCCGAAATTTGATATGTCTGTATAGGAAACTAAAATGCAAGTTTATAACCTGATTTTATAAAAACAACTCGGGAAATTCCTCTCGCATGGTTTGCTCACGCTCCCATGTCATTTCTTCACGGCCACAATTGTCCCAACGGACTTTGACCATCCCGATTATTTTGTTTCGTAGCTGCTTGACCTCCGTATCCTCGATCTGAATGGGCCTGACCTTCATTGTTATCCCACCATTGACTGGTACTTGATCATCAGCCACTAATTACATCGGCTATTTCAAAGCTTTCCGCACCACCGATATGTGAAACACATCGTGCAAACCACTTAGCTCTATCGAAAGAGCTAATCGAAAGGCAGCTTCTTCAATCTGCTCAACCACTTCAAATGTACCAAAATACCTCGAACTCAATTTTTTCAAGCGCCGAATCCTGGACACGTCTTTTAATGGGTTTATCTTCAGATGTGCCCAATCGCCCACTGCAAACTCCATATTTCGGTGCTTGGCATTGTAGTATTTTGACTACCTATCTTGGGCTACTAATAACCTCTCACGTATCAAGCGTATATTCGAATTTGCATCTTCAACCTCCTTACATTTATACAACTTTGATTCACCTATTTTCGCCCAAGCTAAGGGAGTATGGCATTTCTTACCGTATAAAGCTTCAAAGTGCGTCATCTGAATACTAGCTTGATAGTTATTTTTATAGGCAAATTCGATCATATAGGGATGATCTTCCCACCTCTTTCTCAAATCCAAGGCGCACCTTCGAAGCATATCCTTCATTATTTTGTTGGTCCTCTCAGTCTGACCATGTATTTGAGGATGAAAGGTCGAACTGAACTTCAGTTGAGTACCTAACAACTGGTGGATTAACCTCCAATCATTTGAAGTAAAGCAACCATCTTAGTCACTGACGATGCTACGGGGCAAGTCATACAATCGTACGATGTTATCCGCGTACAATTTAGGCAACTTTTTCACTGAATCATCTTTCTTGTTTGGTATGAAGTGCGATACTTTTGGTAAACCGATCAACGACCACCCACACGGCATCGTTTCTGCTCTGTGATATCAACAGTCCGTGCATGAAATCCATAGAGATATCGTCGAACTTCCATACCAAAATTGATAATGACTTCAGGAAACCACTAGGCTTTTGACATTCAGCCTTCACTAAGGCACAAGTCTGACATTTTACCACGTAATGGGCTATGTATTTCTTCAAACCCGGCCACCAGAACATCTTTTTTATGTCTTTGTACATCTTTATGCTACCAGGGTGAATTGAGTACTTTGTGAAGTGTGCTTCACACATCAATTCCTCCCGTAATTTACCCACATTCGGGACGCACAAATGACCATCTTTTCTCAAAAGACCGTCTTGCAAGGAGAATTGGAGATTTGACTCATGCGTTGCATAGCGTTTCATACTCTCATCAAGTTTCGTTGCTAGTCGAACCTTGTATGCAAGGTCATATTGCACCTCCGTCCATTTCAGACACGCATTAGCAGTAGTATTCTTGTCAATACAAGAAATATATAAGGTCTCCAATGTAACACCTCCATCCATTATATGACATATAATAGAGGGTCCGGCCAGGGCCCCACACCATTTTCCACAAACTTGCGGCGGTTTTACACGTTAATATCAAAGACTAGTACACGCATCGTAACTCAGAGCATTCTAGCGGAAGCATTAGGGGTTATTACTGAACTCATCAACCATGAATGTCCACTATATATAAACAACCACATTTATATATCTCACAGGAATGTATACAAAATACACAAAAATGTTTGGCCTTAAGGCCTTACCATTATACTTCAAAGGTGTGGATTACATACATCGGCACGCAGGTCGGCAACACATGAAAACAGTAAAAGTTTTCTTCATTTGGCCTTCGAGGGACAACATAACAGCAGCAAGGGCGTAAGCCCACTATTTCCCGTGCGGCTCTCTAGCAACTGCATGCGCACAATCCACCGTAATGGTGGTAAACATGGCAACGGTCAGCATTCAGCTGACCAATTTATAACGACCCTACCCATTTCTCTGGACAGTGGTATTCCTTCACTGCAGGCATAGCATTTTCACAAGCAGATATATCACAAAACATACACTCACACACAGTTCAATATATCACAAACGTTGACTGCATGGCCCGACGCTCCGTGCACTCAGGGCATATTATCAGTGTATTGGAAATTCAGGGTCCCACCACCGTTCTCAGGTCCCAGTCCCAACGGTAAACATTGAGCATTCGTGCTCCACGGCCTATGGCCAGAGACTTTAGTCTTGATGGCGTACTGCCAAAGACTCTCATTATGTGATCCTAACGAATGCCAATAACTTAGGCACTCAAATTAGACAACCATAACGCGGATATAGTTCAACCCTTGCCAGTTGCTCAAATCGCCAGTTCAATGTCTAGACTGACGCGGGTCGGATTCCTCTTGTCCATTCGGCTCACTGGCCTTTAAGAGCTCATAGCTCACAATAGCCACACTATCCTCCAAGGACTGGCTTTCACAATCACAGGTTAGTTTGGAGATATCGCCAGCGATAACCACTATCACCTAGCGTTAGCGACAGAACACCCTTTCTGTACCCAGCCCCAACCATAACTGGACCAACTATCGAGAAAACCCTGCAGCCACCTACAGTGCCAAAAACACTGGACTTTCACAGCATAAATAGCTCACCAAGAGCTATCGCTATTGGCGATACTCACTGTCGCCCGGCGACATCCAACAATTATCCAAACTGTGGTATTTCATGGGTATTTTTCTGGATTGCAGCTCCAGTACTTCGTGTTACTTCTAGTTCACAGGTAGAACCTCACAGACCACGTAAATTACTCGTTTGTACTCGGAGTCTTCTCCGGTTCGCAAAATAACCATCACCAATCCAGACCAACCGGTACTTCCAGATGGGATTCACACAGCATGTCTATTCCGTACTACACATTACTAGATCTATATGCAAGACTTACTGGGGATTTCATGAATCAACCCAACGGAAATCCCTCGACACTCCACCTTTTGGTGGGGTATTTCATGCATATGTCAAAATAAGGACTTCACATGTCCAAGGAGGAAGATCGTTACCCTTGGAGTTCTCTTCAGAGTCATGGCAAAGCTTTTCTTCGCAGATGGAAATGAGCGCCTCACTTTCCCTTTCGCGGATCTAGTCTCGGATCCTGCTTCCGATGAGGAAATCTCCTTCAGCACCTTCACCAAGATCAGCCCAAACCCTTAGCTTCAGCCTTAGTTCTCTTCTCAAGAACTTAGCCGAAATGAAGAGAGAGAGAGATGAAAAGATAATGATTCCTTATTCATATTCTTCTCTGGTTAAGTGGACTCGGGATTAACCACAGCCACATGATCTCTCCATCAAAATGAAGCAAAGGCCAAGATTTAGGTTGACTGGTCAACTTTGGCGCTATCGCATGGCGATATCGACTGTCGCCACTCAGCGACATCGATTGAACCGCTTTTACCATCGTATGACACATCATACGCCACATGACACTATCGCTCGGTGATATTCACTGTCGCCCGACGATATCAAACCACTTAACGCTTTCAGACGTTGAGTGTGTCGAGCACGTCGAGTGCGTCGAGTGTCGACTCAACGCTTATCGTTATCGCCATTCGGCGATACCCACTGTCTCCATTCAGCGATATCTTTTGATGATCCGTCGAAAGCTTTGAGTTCGTCGAGTGCAGATCGACGAACGCCAATATCGCCATCAGGCGATACCCACTATCGCCCGACGACAGTGACAAAAATTATGCTATCAACTTTGGGGTGTTACAACTCTCCCCTCCTTACAGAAATTTCGTCCCGAACTTTGCATAGAAAAACAACATATATGTTACAACGTATCGTCTCTTTACCAAAACAAATGTTACGATATTTTATATAAACAACTCGGGAAATTTAGCAAGCATGATTTGCTCTCTCTCTCATATTAGCTCCGCACGGCCATAGTTGTCTCGCCGGACCTTGACCATCCCAATTGTCTTAATTTGTAGTTGTTTGATCTTTGTATCCTCGATCTTAATGGGCCTAACCTTCGTCGTTAGCCCATATTTGACCGGTACTTGATCATTCGCAATCACCTGACTTGGCTCGTTGATGGCTTTTTGAAGCACTGATATGTGGAACACATCATGTAATCAACTCAATTCTGCCAAAAGAGCTAGCCGATAGGCAGCTTCTCCAACTCGCTCCACTACTTCAAACGGACCAAGATACCTTGGACTTAAATTTTTCAAGCGTCGAATCCTGTACACGCCCTTAAATGGTTTGATTTTCAAGTATAGCCACTCGCCAACCGCAAACTCTATATTTCGGTGTTTGGCGTTATAGTACTTTGCCTGCCTATATTGGGCTATCAGTAGCCTCTCCCAGATAGAGCGTATTGTCGAATTAGCCTCTTCGAATTCCTTACGCTTATACAACTTAGACTCGCCTGTTTCTGCCCAAGATAATGGTGTACGGCACTTCCTACCATACAAGGCTTCAAAAGCGCCATATTTATACTAGTTTGGTAGCTATTATTGTAGGCGAACTCTATCATATAGAGATGGTTTTCCCACCACTTCCCGAAATCCAAGGTGCACATTCAGATCATGTCCTCCATCGTTATGTTGGTCCTCTCAGTCTGGTCATCTGTTTGTGGATGAAAGGTTGTACTGAACGTTAATTTTATCCCCAACAATTGATGGATTAACCTCCAATCATTCGAAGTAAAGCGCCCATCTCGATCACTTACGATGTTATGGGGCACACCGTGCAATCGTACCATTTACTCGACATAAAGCTTAGCCAAGACTTCCACTAGATCGTCCCTCTTGTTCGGAATGAAGTGATCCACTTTCTTCAACCGATCCACGATCACCCAAACAGAATCATTCACGCATTGAGATCTCGGCTAACCGTGCACAAAATCCATCGAAATGTCATCAAATTTCCATTCTAGAATAGGCAACGAATTCAGGAAACCTCCAGGCTTCTGACATTATTTTTTCACTAAGGCACATGTCTGACATTTAGCCACGTAATGTGCTATGTCTTTCTTCATACTCGGCCACCATAACAGCTTTTTAATGTCCTTGTACATCTTTGTGCTCCCTGGGTGAATTGAATACTTCGTGAAGTGAGCCTCATACATCATTTCTTCTATTAGCTTACCCATATTTAGGACGCACAAACGACCATCTTTCCGCAAAAGGTCATCATCCCAGGAGAATTGGGCATTTGACCTATCAACTGCATTGCATTGTAGACTTTCATCAAGTTCTGTTGCTCGTCGAACCCTGTTCGTAAGGTCATACTGTACCTCCGTCCAGTTTAGGCATGCATTTGCAGTGGAATTCTTATCAACACAAGAAATCTCTAAAGCTTCCAGCACCTGGATCATATGCTCATCATGCATTTGCAAACAAGTTGGCCTTGTCGGAGTCCTATGAATCAAAGAATTTGCGACGATGTTAGCCTTCCCATGAGTATAATGAATCTGGAAGGTGTAGTCCCCGAGGAATTCCATCCACCTATGTTGTCGCATATATGTTGAGATACTTCTGATCCAATAGATACTTTAGGCTCTTATGGTCCGTGAATATATCCACTTTCACACCATATAAATAATGACGCCACAGTTTAAGTGTAAAATTCACCGCCGCCAACTCCAAATCGTGGACAGGATAGTTTCGCTCATGGACTTTCAACTGGCATGAGCCATATGCGATCACCTTTCCAAATTGAAGAAGAACGTAGCCCAAGTCACTCCCTGATGCATCACTGTAGATTTCAAAGCCATCTGAACCACATGACGATGTCAAGATTGGCATCGTAGTCAAGCAACTCTTCAGCTCTTCAAAATCTCCCGCGCACTCCGGCATCCAGACGAACTTCTGATCCTTCCTCGTTAGTGTGGTAAGAGGCAGGGCGATCCGTGAGAAGTTTTCTACGAAACATCTATAGTAGCCCGCCAGTCCAAGGAAACTCCTAACTTCGACTATAGAAAACAACATCGACCACTCCCTTATGGCTACTATCTTTGATGGATCCACCGTAATGCCTTCTCCACTCACCACATGGCCAAGAAAATCCACTGACGACAGCCAGAACACACACTTTGAGAACTTGGCGTAGAGCTTGTTCCTCCTCAGGGTGTGCAACACCATCCGTAAATGGTTCGCATGGTCTTATTCAGACTGAGAGTACAGTAATATGTCGTCAATAAAGACAATGAAAAATAAGTCCAAGTACTCTCGGAATGTTCGGTACATTAGATCCATGAACACCGATGGCACATTTATTAGCCCAAACAACATTACTGTAAACTCATAATGACCATAGCGTGTTCCAAATGCTGTCTTGGGAATATCACATTCTCGAATCCTCAAGTAGTAATAACCAGACTTGAAGTACAGCTTAGAATAGACAGATCATCCCACTAGCTAATCAAACAAGTCATCAATTCGTGATATCGGATACTTGTTCTTCTCTGTCAGCTTATTCAATTCTCGATAGTCGTTGCACAAACGCAGACTACCATCCTTCTTTTTCACAAAGAGAACAGGTGCACTCCAAGGTGACATACTTGGGCGTGTATATCCATGTTCCAGTAACTCTTGTCGTTGAACTTTCAGTTCCGCCATTTCCTTTGGCACTACACGATATGGCAAGCGGGTCATAGGTTTTGCACTTGCACCAACTCAATAGAGAAGTCAATCTCTTGTTGGGGCGGTAACCCTGGAAGCTGCTTCGGAAACACATCAGCATACTCTGAAATAATCGAAACATCACTCACACTAGCTTTTGGCTCAATAACCTTTATAAGCGTGAAGAATAACTTCGTGCCCTTCCGAATAGCTTTGATGACTTGGAGAGCGGACATCAAAAATTTGCTCGATCCTCGCATACCAGCAAATTTCATCTCTAGCTCGATATTCTATCCCAGTGTGATCTCCTTTGAATTGCAATCGATAAAGGCACGCTGCTCTGACAGCCAGTCTATACCAAAGATCACATCAAATTTCGATATCGTCAGAACAGACGCTTCCAATCTGAAATCCCAACTTCCTATCCATACCTCCACACAGCAAGTCCTATTCGCATGCATCACACATCCGTTCGGTAATAATACCTTCACACTATCTGCCGTCATACAAATCATCACTCTGATCTGTGACATGAAGTCCACAGATAGAAGCGAATGTGAAGCACCCGTATCAAACAGTGCTCTCGCCGGATAGTCCTGAATCAGGACAAAGGCTAATACAAACACATCATACACAAGCTACACACAAGGTATGAAGTATCAAAAGCAGTAACACAATATCTTATCTCGTACCTATGACGACGTCACTTTGTTTTATGGCCTCCTGTTAGCCAAGGTTATACACTCGGGGTTGTGCCAGGGATGAAGAGGACTCCACCACTGCCTTTCCTTTTTCAGCATATGACTCTTCTGTCTTCTTCTCAACCTTTGGAGGACCAACCCGATAGTCACGGGCTAGTTGACCCACCTTACCACATGTATAACAGGCATGAGGGTCTTGCCTAGAAGTTGCTCCAGACGCAATAGTAGAGGGAGTCTATGTAGAAGACTTGGATCTCTTACCCCCATTTACTTCGGTAGTTTGATTTTCCCGAGCGCGGCACTTTGAACTCAGGATTTGTCACAGCCAAGTCCCTCTTGCCCAGTACCCGCTTCATATCTTTCTCCAACGCATGAGTCATATCAACCAACGCTTGGAACCACTAGTTCACCGAACTCGAGAGCAGGAATCTCAACTCATCTCGCAACCCTTCATAGAACCTATTAGTTTTACGTTATTCGTCAGCAAATATAGACCCCACATAACGTCCAAACCTTGTAAACTCATGTAAGTAGGTATCAACACTACTTTCTCCCTGAGTTAGATGCTAGAAATCATTTTCCATGGCCATGAGTTGTGCTGATCGCAAGTGCTTTGCCAAGAACAGTCTCGAAAACTGCTCTATCAAGACTTCTGTTAGTTGTCTGCTCGCTGTAAAACCCTGTATCCGGTCGAGCGGGATCCTCCCCAAGTGACGCGCTCGGGACATGCTATGAGCGACGAGTTGGTGCGACCCTGTTCGAGGATGTGCGGGTGCTCGTGCGTGCGTGCGGAGTTTTTATGTGTGTGGGCCTTCATAAATGTACATATATCTATATATATATATATGTGATTAATATTAATAGATATATTATATGATATATAATATAGAGGAGATTAAAAATGGGAGGAGGCGATTTGATGGAGGGGACCGGGTACAGCAAGAAAAAAGCAAGATTAGAAAGAAGGGGGCAGGTGGAAGAGGGGACAGGGAAAAAGGCAAAACAAATATAGAAAAGGAGGAGGGGGCATCAGCTACAGGAAGGGAGCGGGTTTTTCCTGTTCGGCTTCCCCGGCTAGGGTTCGACCTGGAGCAGTCACCCCGAGCCCCGCCTCCTCCCTCTCCCTCTCGGCCTGGTCCAATAGCAGAGCCCCGCCCCTCCCTCCATCTCTCTCAGCCTGGACCAACAGCAGAGCCCCGCCCCCTCCCCCTCTCTCTCTCTCGGCCTGGAGCAACAGCAGCAGCCCGACCCTTCCCCTCTCCCGTCGGCCTGGAGCAGCAAGGCCGACCCCGGCCCTTCCTCTCTCCCGTAGGCCTGGAGCAACAACCCCCACCTCTCTCTCTCTCTCTCTCTCTCTCTCTCTCTCTCTCTCTCTCTTTGTTGCCGCCGCCTAGGGCAAAACAAGGCCGGCCGGGAGCTCCTCTCCTGGCGCCGCCTACAGCAAGGCCGGCCGGGAGCCCCTCTCCCGGCGCCACCTACAGCAAGGCTGGTCGGGAGCTCCTCTCCCGGCGCCGCCTACAGCAAGGCTGGCCGGGAGCTCCTCTCTCGGCGCCGCCTACATCTAGGTCGACCGGGAGCTCCTCTCCCGGCGCCGTTTGGATCTAGGCCTGTCGGGATCAGCTTCCCCAACGCCTCCTGAAGTTGTGGAGGCCGGGATTGACTTCCTCGGTGTTACTTCGAGTACGATCGTCCATGGAGAGGCTCGGCCACGGAAGGAAAAAATCATTCGGAGCTTTCAACTCTCCCGCAGAGGTCGGATCCGTGCATGGACAACCACTACGGACGCTAGACGTGGAGCCTCGGGCAATGAGCGCAGTTGCGGCCTCGCCAAACACGCTTCAAGGGTAACGATGTTTCTACTTGGGCGGGTGAAGCCCTCAATTAACATATTTGCATGGAAGCCCCTCTCCACCAACGGGTGGGGGAAGGGAGCTCTCCGACGGGTTGACATGTACGTCCCTGCAATTAACTGTGTTAGCGCCCGGAAGTGTGAGTACGGGTTTAGGCATGTTGTGTGAAGCCCATCCGGACGTGTGAGCTGGATTGGTGATGTTCTGGGGTTCCCGGAGAAGACTCCGAGGAAGTTGTATATTATCCATTTGCAGGGAATGCGCGCCGCAGCCCCGAAAAAGGGGTGGGTGCAATATATTTGGTCTGCTCATGTTAGCCGACTTGCATTTAGCTGACTGCCTCCATTTGAGACGTTGACGTACAGGTGTTGCAGTACCAAGCGGAGAGTAGCGGGCTTAAGCCCAAGCTTGTGCCGGCCCTCAAAGTCCTATTTTTTGCTTATATTGTCGGCCTGCATGCCGAAGTATGGAATTCATATTCCTGTTGAAAGTCCACCTAGTGTCAACTATCTTCACCTATGGGGGGGAATAGGTGACGTGCAGCGTTTTTGCGGAATTTAAGATTGTACCTGCACAATAAAAATAAACAGCACAGCACACAGAATACACAAGCTATTTATAGTGGTTCCCCGATTTGGGTACATCCACTTTCCCCCCTTCGACCTATCTCCCACCAAGGGACGACTCGGTCACTTCTCCAACAGGATTGAAATCTAATCCTTGCACTATCGGAAGGAACCCTTCCACACGTAGGAGTCAACACTCCCACAACACGGGTTGCACCAAACACTTACAACACGGAACAAACGTTCCTTTACAACAAAAGTAAAACTAGAATGTACAAGAGATATAAACTACGTTTGGAGACTAAGGTGTCCCTCTTCATTGACGCCGTGTTCTTGAAGTCCACAAAGATTTCACAACCCTAGATCTCTCTTGGAGAGGATCTCCCCGGAACCGGCGGCGGCAAGATGGGCGGCGGCAAGGTTCACGGGATCGGCGGCGACGACGATGTGCGGATGCTGTTCTTTAGAGATCCAAACTTCGTAGCGAAGCTAGCTAGGTCTACCAACGGTCACACTAGGATCAATCGCCTCGATCGATTCGGATGGGGAAGATTTTCCCGATCTACAAATCGAGAGACAAGAGATCTCTGGTTAGACACGTGAGACGCTGAGCTTAGCTAGGCTTCTATCGCAGGAGGATCTGGGCGAAACCACGATCAACCGGCGATCAACTTGGCGCGAGCGGCGGCGGCGGCGGAGCGGAAACGGCGATCTAGGTCACGTCGCGGCTCGCGTATTTCTTATCTTCTTCGCTGCTTCTGCTGTTCAAAAATACCCGTGTATTTAAACACACGTATACTCCCAAATGACCGTTGTGGGTCCCACCTGAAGGAAACCCTAGTTCTGGTTCAACATAGTCCCAGCGGCAGAATCCGGTCCAGCAGCTTCCAGAGAAATTGTCAAGTCAAAATCGGCGAGAATCGCAGGTGATTCTCGACGAATCTGCGAGAATCAGTTAGTGATTCTCGACGATTCGTCGAGAATCACTAGTGATTCTCGCCGAATCACTTGTTGATTCTCAACGAATATTACTTGGTATTCATGATCTGCTCAACGATGGGTTCGGCGAGAATCACTAGTGATTCTCGCCGAATCTTACTTGGCACCGTTTTGAGGTAGCCGGATAGAGTCGGCGAGAATCACTAATGATTCTCGACGATTCGGCGAGAATCACTAGTGATTCTCGCCGAATCGGCGAGAATCACTTGGTGATTCTCGTCGAATTATACTTAGACGAATTTTCGTCTTTCCACCCAAGAGCTGCTCTTTGAACCATCCTTGCTCCTTGTCTGCTCTTGTATAAACACGGCCCTGTACTTGAAAGTAAGTGCACTCCAATAGAGAGAGTACACGTAGGCCAACACATTGATCTGCTCAACGAGGGATTACGTCGTGCAGACCCGTGTATATTGACCTACTGCACCCTGACATTGGTGTGCACTTAGCGTGGAATAACTGCAAGCACAACTTGAAATGTTTTGTCAAAAACATTGCCTATTTACCTTAACTTGTTCAGGGGCTTCTTCAAATCAGGTACGTTGTGGATACAATACCCAACAATCTCCCCCTATTTGAAGAAGCCTAAACCCTACAAGCTAAGGTGAATAAAGCGTATGGGAATGAAAATCATAACCTTGAAATTAAGTTGAGAGAGATATTCATTACCGATACCGAGAGAGCAAACGTTGGAGCCACCTTAGCCGTAGCCGAGAGGGTAATCTCCCCCTTTTTCGGCTTCTGGAAATCTGGGTCTGTAGCATTTGACCCCTTTGCTCCCCCTCAGTTCTTGCATCTGTGCTCACACTTGAGTTCCTTGCTCCCCCTCAGTTCTTGCACGAGCCTGGAGCTTCTGTAGTCTTCATTCCTCATAGTTTAGCATTCCCAATTCAGTTTTGAAAAGACTGAACTTGGCTTCGTCTAAGGGCTTTGTAAATATATCTGCAATCTGCTTGTCTGTGGGGACATAACAGAAAGAGATGTCCTTGTTCTCCACGTGCTCCCGAATGAAGTGGTAGCGCACTTCAATATGCTTCGTTCTGCTGTGCGATACCGGATTGTTGGCAATTGCAATTGCACTAGAGGAGTCGCAGTACATTGGTATTTCCTTGAACTGAAGGTCGTAGTCGGCTAACTGGTTTCTGATCTATAGGAGTTGTGCGCAATAGCTGCCTGACGAGATGTACTCAGACTCTACTGTGGAGGTTGCAACACAATTCTGTTTCTTGCTGTTCCATAAGATAAGCCTCCTGCCGAGGAATTGACACGTCCCGGAGGTGCTTTTCCTGTCATCCCTACTTCCTTTAAGGTACCTTAGAATTCGCTTTGCAGCGACATAGTGAGATTCCTTAGTGTTCACCTGATATCGGGCACAGACACATGTGGAGAACATAATATCCGGTCTACTGGCAGTAAGGTAGAGCAGGGAGCCAATGATGCTTCTGTATTTGGTTTCATCGAAAGGTTTACCTTTCTCATCCTTATCTAGAGACATAGTGGATCTCATTGCAGTCCTCATAGAGGTTGCATTCTGCATACCGAAATTCTTGATGGCAATCTTCGCTAGTTTTTAGTGAATTAATTTAAGCTTGTAGATGTTAGATCTCAAGTCTACCAGTGGAATTTCAGATAAGTCGTCATGGTTGTATCTGGGATTATGAGAGTTATCATTTAGTCCCTCAGGTAAAACATATTAGGAGCTCAATGTGAGTATGCTCAAGTAGATATCACATCTGTTATTCCAGACGCTTGTTCCAATTTAGTCTTGAGCCACCTACTGTCTAGTTCCCATCATTTTTACGGGAACCTAGACTACCCTGCAAAAAAGAATTACTTTACCTTAGGAACCCAAATCATATTGGGTCCTAGGTTCCTGTTAGCATAAGCACTCGACTGCCTTCCTTCAGAAAACCTGTCGGGAAGACTACCTCTACCCCGAAAATGTGGATAGGCCCTTGCCCTTGACACAGAGGGGTTGTGCCAACAGTCGATGGCAAAGTGTCCCACTTTGCACAGCACCAACACGGGTGAATGTTGTATCGCCGTTTCTGACCTGATCTAGTGACTGAGGTAGTCACGATCCTAGGTCTAAACGGGATAGGGCATGATCTCCTCACAAAATTTCCTCTTCCACCGTGACACGTGGAAGGGTGGAAGGAATGCATGTTGCGAGCGTCATGAGGCTGGGGAGGTGGTGCCTTCCTTTCAGGCATCCCCCTTCCTGAGGCCCCGTGAAAACTTACACCATGACTTCTAACCTCCCTGTCCTTGTGTCCTCGGGTGGTGAGAAGTGTTCTGTGAGCTGGGACATGCAGATTCACACCGAGTTGAGGCAGTGGCAGTGAATACAAAGGGCTCAGAATGAGCCTTAGGTATTCTCTCATGGGTGGCCACGACGGCCCTTGCACTACGGGTGTCTCCACATGGGGACAGATCACCCTTGCAGTGACCACGATTATTCCTGTGGTCATACCTGAAGGTATGATGAGTTGCCTTCCTGCTTGGAGTGGGGGGTCGGAATACCGTTTCCCCATTTCTCCACGAATTGATAATTCGGGAGATCCACCCATTTTCTTGCTTTCTCTTTATAGCATCAACCTTGGAAAAGTTTGATACTATTCTTTTCTCATTCTCTAGACTACTCTCTAGAGCTGAGATTTTAGAGTCCTTGACCTTGTTGGATGCCAATTGGAGAACCAACAAGATCTTCAGTCGAGCAATCTCTTGAGCTTGCTCCTCAGCAAGTAGGTTGCTTGTCTGAAGGGCACTCTGCAGGGAATCAGGATTTTCTGAATGAAAGCAGTTCCTGTCTTCAGAAACTTCAAGAGAGACGGGGCAGGATGAAGAAGTTACCTGCTCTTCAGTGTTATTGTCATTAGAGCCAGTGTCCGTTGTGTCATCCTCATCAGAGCTGCTTTCCTCACTGGCCTCTTCAGTCTCTGACATGGACACTGGAGCTCTGATGTTGTCCGATAGATCCTGCCTCATCTTCAGAGATGAGGACCCACACATAGGCTTCATCCTCTGGTGGACAGCAGATCCCAGCTTTCTCTGACCCCCCCCCCCCTCCCCCCATCAGCTCTGAGATCATCACCCACATAGATTTAGCCTTCCCACATTTTTCCAATCTATAGCGAGAAGGTCCAGACCAGATATCCATGATAATTTGACGAATCCTCTTGTCCAAGTTAAATAGTGACAGTTCCGTCTCTGACATCTCTGCAATGCAATTGGGCACTTCGATATTCTTTCCAGAGCATGAGGTCTTCATAGGAATAAAAGGACCCTCTTCCAGGATGAAAGATGCTCGAGGATCGATGGCCTCCAAGTGATATGACACCCTCATCCTCCAGACGGGATAATACTCCTTTGTATATGCGGGGAGTCTTAGTGGCGATATCTCATGATCCAGGTCCATGCTTCTGACACTGGTGGCAGGATACTACTCAAGGTGTAAACCTTTTTGATGAGTAACCTGGCTCTGATACCACTTGAAAGTCCACCTAGTGTCAACTATCTTCACCTATGGGGGGGGAATAGGTGACGTGCAGCGTTTTTTTGTGGAATTTAAGATTGTACCTGCACAATAAAAATAAACAGCACAACACACAGAATACACAAGCTATTTATAGTGGTTCCCCGATTTGGGTACATCCACTTTCCCCCTTCGACCTATCTCCCACCAAGGGACGACTCGTTCACTTCTCCAACAGGATTGAAATCCAATCCTTGCACTATCGGAAGGAACCCTTCCACACGTAGGAGTCAACACTCCCCACAACACGGGTTGCACCCAACCCTTACAACACGGAACAAACATTCCTTTACAACAAAAATAAAAATAGAATGTACAATACATACAAACTACGTTTGGAGACTAAGGTGTCCCTCTTCATTGACGACGTGTTCTTGAAGTCCACAAAGAGTTCACAACCCTAGATCTCTCTTGGAGAGGATCTCCCCGGAACCGGCGGTGGCAAGATGGGCGGCGGCAAGGTTCACGGGATCGGCGGCGACGACGATGTGCGGCTGCTGTTCTTTCGAGATCCAAACTTCGTAGCGAAGCTAGCTAGGTCTACCAACGGTCACACTAGGATCAATCGTCTCGATCGATTCGGATGGGGAAGATTTTCCCGATCTACAAATCGAGAGACAAGAGATCTCCGGTTAGACACGTGAGACGTTGAGCTTAGCTAGGCTTCTATCGCAGGAGGATCTGGGCGAAACCACGATCAACCGGCGATTTACTTGGCGCGAGCGGCGGCGGCGGCGGCGGAGCGGAAACGGCGATCTAGGTCACGTCGCGGCTCGCGTATTTCTTTTCTTCTTCGCTGCTTCTGCTGTTCAAAAATACTCGTGTATTTATACACACGTATACTCCCAAATGACCTTTGTGGGTCCCACTTGAAGGAAACCCTAGTTCCGGTTCAACATAGTCCCAGCGGCAGAATCCGGTCCAGCAGCTTCCAGAGAAATTGCCAAGTCAAAATCGGCGAGAATCGTAGGTGATTCTCGACGAATCGGCGAGAATCAGTTAGTGATTCTCGACGATTCGTCGAGAATCACTAGTGATTCTCGTCGAATCACTTGTTGATTCTCAACGAATATTACTTGGTATTCATGATCTGCTCAACGATGGGTTCGGCGAGAATCACTAGTGATTCTCGCCGAATCTTACTTGGCACCGTTTTGAGGTAGCCGGATAGAGTCGGCGAGAATCACTAATGATTCTCGACGATTCGGCGAGAATCACTAGTGATTCTCGCCGAATCGGCGAGAATCACTTGGTGATTCTCGTCGAATTATACTTAGACGAATTTTCGTCTTTCCACCCAAGAGCTGCTCCTTGACCCATCCTTGCTCCTTGTCTGCTCTTGTATAAACACGGCCCTGTACTTGAAAGTAAGTGCACTCCAATAGAGGGAGTACACGTAGGACAACACACTGATCTGCTCAACGAGGGATTACGTCGTGCAGACCCGTGTATATTGACCTACTGCACCCTGACATTGGTGTGCACTTAGCATGGAATAACTGCAAGCACAACTTGAAATGTTTTGTGAAAACATTGCCTATTTACCTTAGCTTGTTCAGGGGCTTCTTCAAATCAGGTACGTTGTGGATACAATACCCAACACCTGTAATATTTTTTAATATCTGTGATGCTCTATTTATGTATGGTTTACTCCTTCCGTCTTGGGCGAGTGGTGTGCTCGTGAACCGCTCGCCCCGTGGGGGCCCCGAGGTATAGTTGTCGGGAAGCCCCTGATGGCCTGTTGTCATCCTTTTAGAATAGCGAAGTTACGCTATTAGTGGCCCAACTTGGGCAGCGTGTCGTGTAATTGCTCGGCGAGTTTGCGCCATCAGTAGGGCGGGTGAGGAGCATTTTGTGTAGACCCAAGGAGACACATCTGGATATGAGAGAGTTGGTCTTGAGATCCTCCTACATGTTCCGGTCGGCCAAGAGCGCCCTCCAAAGGTGTCTTAACTCAGTCTTTGGCTTGGGAGAGGAAGAGTTTGTTAGTCTTCCGGGTTTGCGGTGGGTCCTCCATGCTGAGACCTTGGGTCTGTCCCTTGTGTTCCTAATCTTGTGGCTAGATCGTTCGCTTGAGGGTAGTAGGTGTGCGGTCACCCCTCGTTTGGGACCACGAACTCCACAGAGGCCATTTTTGGATTCAACAGTTATGGTGCGGTGAGCGTGGAGAGTGACCAGTACAGAAAAACTCAGTTGAACGTCATGGCTATGGAAGAGGAACCAAGTAACGACCAGGGTCATGTAATGAAAGAAGTCCCCTCCCATTCCCCTCTTGTCGCTAGGATGTTCGATCCTGGAGATCAAAACGTGCCTTGGGGACAATATTATATGATCGACCCTCATTCTCAGGAGGGTGAACGTAGCGGGCAGAGATGCCCCGTGTCGGACTTTGACTTGATAGACCGGGTTAACAATTCTTTTGAGTTATTTGTGGGCCTTTATGTTTGCTTTATATTTGCGTTGGAGAGGAGACCCCAAGGTAGATCCGCTGTCTTGCTCCCACTAGCTGGCAGGTCTGAAGGCTCGCCTGTGGGGGAGAGGTCCTGGTTCTTGGTTCTGCACTACCCCAAGCGTGGCTCGTCCCCAGGTAGAGTCGCTGCCTGGCTCCTACTAGCTGGCAGGTCCGAAGGCTCGCCTGTGGGGAGAGGTCCTGGTTCTTGGTTCTGCACTACCCCGAGCGCGGCTCGGCCCCAGGTAGACCCACTACTTGGCTCCTACTGGCAGGTTTGAAGGCTCGCCTGTGGGGGAGAGGTCATGGTTCTTGGTTCTGCACTACTCCGAGCACGGCTCGGCCCCAGGTAAACCTGCTGCCTGGCTCCTACTAGCTGGCAGGTCCGAAGGCTCGCCTACGGGGGAGAGGTCCTGGTTCTTGGTTCTGCACTACCCCGAGCACGGCTCGGCCCCAGGTAGACCCGCTGCCTGGCTCCTACTAGCTGGCAGGTCTGAAGGCTCGCCTGTGGGGGAGAGGTCCTGGTTCTTCGTTCTACACTACCCCGAGCGCGGCTCGGCCCCAGGTAGACCCGCTGCGTAGGCTCTCATCTAGCTGGCAGGTCCGAATGCTCGCCTGTGGGGGATAGGTTTGGTTTGAGAACTTCATCGGCACCCCGAGCTCGGCTCGGCCCCAGGTAGACCCGCTGCACAGGCTCTCATCTAGCTGGCAGGTCCGAAGGCTCGCCTGTGGGGGATAGGTTTGGTTTAAGGAAACTTCATCGGCACCCCGAGCTCGGCTCGGCCCCAGGTAGACCCGATGCGCATGCTCTCATCTAGATGGCAGGTCCGAAGGCTCGCCTGTGGGGGATAGGTTTGGTTTGAGAATGTCATCGGCACCCCGAGCTCGGCTCGGCCTCAGGTAGACCCGCTGCGCAAGGCTCTCATCTAGCTGGCAGGTCCGAAGGCTCGCCTGTGGGGGATAGGTTTGGTTTGAGAACGTCATCGGCACCCCGAGCTCGGCTCGGCCCCAGGTAGACCCGCTGCGCAGCATCTCATCTAGCTGGCAAGTCCGAAGGCTCACCTGTGGGGGATAGGTTTGGTTTGAGATCTTCATCAGCACCCCGAGCTCGGCTTGGCCCCGGTTAGACCCGCTGCGCAGGCTCTCATCTAGCTGGCAGGTCCGAAGGCTCGCCTGTGGGGGATAGGTTTGGTTTGAGATCGTCATCGGCACCCCGAGCTCAGCTCGGCCCCAGGTAGACCCGCTGCGCAGGCTCTCATCTAGCTAGCAGGACCGGAGGCTCGCCTGTGGGGGATAGGTTTGGTTTGAGATCTTCATCGGCACCACGATCTCGGCTCGGCCCCAGGTAGACCCGTTGCGCATGCTCTCATCTAGCTGGCAGGTCTGTAGGCTCGCCTGTGGGGGATAGGTTTTGGTTTTGGAATCTTCATCGGCACCGCGAGCTCGGCTCGGCCCCAGGTAGACCCGCTGCTCAGGCTCTCATTAGCTGCGCAGGGCGGTAGGCACACCTGGGGGGAAAGGATTAGCTCCGCGTGTTTAGGAGATTGCTACATATATGGCTTTGATTGTTTGACGATATCTTGAGAAACTTTGTACTTATTGTAAGTAAATGTATAAGGGAAATCCAATAGCAATGAGCAAAAATGTATCGAGTGGTTTAACAAGATCAAATGGATCATGGAGAGATTAGTGTTCTAAGTGCAGTTTTCAGTTTCTCTCAAAATATTTCTTTGGGTCGGCTCCCACTCGCCGGATACTTGGGGTTGGACATTTCTTTCCGAGCTTGTACCAACCTCGAAAAGAGCGGGGATTGTGTACAACCCCGTATCCGGTCGAGCGGGATCCTCCCCAAGTGACGCGCTCGGGACATGCTATGAGCGACGAGTTGGTGTGACCCTGTTCGAGGATGTGCGGGTGCTCGTGCGTGCGTGCGGAGTTTTTATGTGTGTGGGCCTTCATAAATATACATATATCTATATATATGTGATTAATATTAATAGATATATTATATGATATATAATATAGAGGAGATTAAAAAGGGGAGGAGGGGATTTGATGGAGGGGACTGGGTACAGCAAGAAAAAAGCAAGATAAGAAAGAAGGGGGCAGGTGGAAGAGGGGACAGGGAAAAAGGCAAAACAAATATAGAAAAGGAGGAGGGGGCATCAGCTACAGGAAGGGAGCGGTTTTTCCTGTTCTGCTTCCCCGGCTAGGGTTTGGCCTAGAGCAGTTACCCCGAGCCCCGCCCCCTCCCTCTCCCTCTCGGACTGGACCAACAGTAGAGCCCCGCCCCCTCCCTCTCTCTCTCTCTTGGCCTGGACCAACAGCAGAGCCCCGCCCCCTCCCTCTCTCTCTCTCGGCCTGGAGCAACAGCAGCAGCCCCGACCCTTCCCCTCTCCCGTCGGCCTGGAGCAGCAAGGCCAACCCCGGCCCTTCCTCTCTCCGGTTGGCCTGGAGCAACAACCCCCACTTGTCTCTCTCTCTCTCTCTCTCTCTCTCTCTCTCTCTCTTCGTTGCCGCCGCCTAGGGAAAAATCAGGCCGGCCAGGAGCTCCTCTCCCGGCGCCGCCTACAGCAAGGCCGGTCGGGAGCTCCTCTCCCGGCGCCACCTACAGCAAAACCGGCCAAGAGCTCCTCTCCCGGCACCGCCTACAGCAAGGCCGGCCAGGATCTCCTCTCCCGGCGCCGCCTACAGCTAGGTCAACCGGGAGCTCCTCTCCCGGCGCCGTTTGGAGCTAGGCTAGTCGGGATCAGCTTCCCCGACGCTGCCTGAAGTTGTGGAGGGCGGGATCGACTTCCTCGGTATTACTTGGAGTACGATCGGCCATCGAGAGGCTCGGCCATGGAAGGAAAAATCATTCGGAGCTTTCAACTCTCCCGCGGAGGTCGGATCCGTGCATGGACAACCACTACGGACGCTAGACGTGGAGCCTTGGGCAATGAGCGCGGTTGCGGCCTCGCCAAACACGCGTCAAGGGTAACGATGTTTCTACTTGGGCAGGTGAAGCCCTCAATTAACATATGTGCATGGAAGCCCCTCTCCACCAACGGGTGGGGGAAGGGAGCTCTCCGACCGGTTGACGTGTACGTCCCTGCAATTAAATGTGTTAGCGCCCGAAAGTGTGAGTACGGGTTTAGGCATGCTGTGTGAAGCCCATCCGGACGTGTGAGCCGGATTGGTGATGTTTTGGGGTTCCCGGAGAAGACTCCAAGTAAGTTGTATATTATCCATTTGCATGGAATGCGCGCCGCAGCCCCGAAAATGGGCTGGGTACAATATATTTGGTCCACTCATGTTAGCCGACTGGCGTTTAGCTGACCGCCGCCATTTGAGACGTTGATGTACAGGTGTTGCAGTACCAAGCGGAGAGTAGCGGGCTTAAGCCCAAGCTTGTGCTGGCCCTCAAAGGCCTATTTTTTGCTTATATTGCCAGCCTGCGTGCCGAAGTATGGAATTCATATTCCTGTAATATTTTTTAATATCTGTGATGCTCTATTTATGTATGGTTTACTCCTTCCGTCTTGGGCGAGTGGTGTGCTCGTGAACCGCTCGCCCCGTGGGGGCCCCGAGGTATAGTTGTCGGGAAGCCCCTGATGGCCTGTTGTCATCCTTTTAGAATAGTGAATTTACGTTATTAGTGGCCCAACTTGGGCAGCGTGTCGTGGAATTGCTCGGCGAGTTTGCGCCATCAGTAGGGCGGGTGAGGATCATTTTGTGTAGACCCAAGGAGACACATCTGGATAGGAGAGAGTTGGTCTTGAGATCCTCCTAGATGTTTCGGTCGGCCAAGAGCGCCCTCCGAAGGTGTCTTAGCTCAGTCTTTGGCTTGGGAGGGGAAGAGTTTGTTAGTCTTCCGGGTATGCGGTGGGTCCTCCACGCTGAGACCTTGGGTCTGTCCCTTGTGTTCCTAATCTTGTGCCTAGATCGTTCGCTTGAGGGTAGTAGGTGCGCGGTCACCCCTCTTTTGGGACCCCGAACTCCACAGAGGCCATTTTTGGCTTCAACACCCGCTAAGTGGTTGATGAATTGTAAAAAAATACTTTTTGTGTACAATAAATAAGTCATTTTAGTTACTTTTCGTCATTTTTACTTATATTTCCTTAATGAATTGCTCCTATTTTTGTAAATATTTTGCTAACATAATTTATTTTATTTTGCAGGAAAAATCCAAAAAAATGCCAAAAAAATGCTAGGTCACGCCCGTGTCCATTAGGTCACGCCCGTGACCAGGGCGTGACACGTCAAATTCCTGAGAAATCAACATATTTCTGAAGAAATAGCGTAACACGCCCGATGTCACGCCTGTGTTCCATGACACGCCCCGTGACCCCAGCCCGTGTCACCATGCTCGACGATTTTCCGCTCGACGTTCGTCGACCCAACCCGATACGCCTAGAGACACGCCCGTGACCTGGGGCGTGACTTCACTTCTGCTCGACGAAATCTCCAGCTCGATGATTTTCCATTCGACGTTCGTCAATCCAGTCCGACATGCCCCCACTCACGCCCGTGACCTAGGGCGTGACTCCTCCACCTGGCCGACAAGACCCGCACGGCGACTTTTCACGCAACCCGCGCCCAGTTCTACCTCCCCGACACGCCCATAGTCATGCCCGTGACGTGGGGCGTGACCGTTGCGTGACTGACACGTGTCCAGCCCGAAGTCAGCTAAGCTGTCAAATCTCGCCAGCCGCATTTTGTACAATGCTGACACGCCCCCCTGTCACGCCCATGACCAGGGCGTGTCCCATGTAACATTTCATCTATAAATAGCCAGTTGTTGTAAGGATTTCTGTTACACTTTTTTTGGGCCACTTTGCTTAGGGTGGGTGCTGCTGAAATGCTTTCTTATGCTATGTAAGGGATTTTCTTCTCCCCTCTCTTAGTGTTTGTTTTTAGCTTTCTTGTAATCACTTTTCCATTAATAAAATATGTTAGTTTTTTCTCTCTTTGCATAGCTTGGAATCCATTTATGTGCCCTACTCGAAGTGATTTTTAATGTTTGTTCTTATTTTGTTTATTTTATGTCTTTCAAAATCTTTTTAGCTTAAAACTTTTGTCTAATTTCTAGCCGTTATAATCGCAATTTTATTTTCATGCACCGTACTTGTTTAGGTTTCGTTTATTATTTTTACTTTGTTTTCATTCATATAGGTTTATAAAAATGTTTTAAAAGGTGATTTTTGATTTCTTTTAACTTAGGCTCTTTAGGATTGTAAAACTTTCGTTCACTTTTAGCTTTATTTGCACTTTTAAAGCGTTTCTATAAAATTATAAGAATGAAAACAAAATCGTTTTAATTTTCCGAGCATTCTCATTTTCATTTTTATTTTCAAAACTTTTGTCCGTTTAATTTTTCTGTCTTCATTTTACGCATTTCTACCGCATTCTAGCGGTAGAAATGTATTATTTCAATTTTTCGAGCACTTTCATTTTGCGTTTATTTGCAAAATGTTTTGCTCCGTTAATTTTTATTTTCACTTTTTATACATTTCTACCGCATTCTACCGGTAGAAATGGAGTTGTTTTAGTTTTTCATTAACTTAGTTTTTTGCAATCTTGTACGTGTCCGCATTTATTTCCGTCTACTCCTTAAGAGTTAAATGGCGCATTGTTTTTATTTCATTCAGTAGAGTGTGTGTATGTGTGTGTGCTTATTTTACTTTCATGTCGAGTGAGTGTGTTTTAATTTTCTGCAGTGTGTGTGCGTTTTCAATTCAGTAGAGTGAGTTGTGTTTTCAATTATGCCGAGTGTGTGCGTGAGTTTTACTTTCTGTTGAGAGTGTGCGTGTGTTGTATTTATTTTGTCCTACTCATTTGAGTAGGACTCGCTTTATTTTCTCCCGCCCACGCATTTGCGCCGGGACTCGCACTTTACTGCTTTCATTTCAGTCCTATTCATTTGAGTAGGACTTGCAATTTACTGCTTTATTTACTACTTTCCTTTACTGCTTTAATTTTATCGCTTTCATTTACTGCTTTATTTTATTGCTTTCACCGTTGTTGTCCCCATTCCAATTAGTGGCTAATCGTTCTTAGCCCTCAGTATCGAAGAGCATTGGGACAGATAAAATAGCTTTAAATAATTAAAGGCCCTTATTTTCAAATTAATTAAAATTACTTAAGGTTTGCCTAGGGTTTACGACGCGTAGGACCACATATCGATGTGTGGGCCCTATTTCCGTAGTGCATATGCTAGCTAGCCTAGAGGCCGTGCGTATGCACCGATCACCCCTTGGTAAAGAGAGTTCCGCACTAACCCTTGAGAGAGGAGGCACGCCAACTCTACCGGATTGGGTTCCCCACCCAATAGCGGGGTTCTTAGCGTAATTCGGGCGTTAAGAGGAATCCTTCGTCGGACGAGAGCCCGGTCGAATAGTCTTAGCGTTCAGGTGAGCGATAGCCCTATATGTAGGTGAGCTCATTTTAGTGGAACCTCCACGGTTATGTTTTCGCCTTAATTAATTGGAAATTTAGGATCCCTTTTTATTAAAAGTTTATTTTAGTTCAAATTTTATTTGATTCCATCGCGCTAAGCTCATCATCGGCTCCCCCTTTAATGCTTTCATTTTCTGTTTTCTGTCTTTATTTCTGTCATTTTTATTATATATAAAATATCCTGACAAGATAATTATCGGTAAAATAATAGTCCCCTCCAGGGAAGAGTAGAAATAATCGAACCGACCCCGAGAACAATACGACCTCGATATTCCACCCCAGAATATCCTATACTACACATGATAGGTGCACTTGCCTCCTTTCGTTAAAACTTGATCTAAACCATTTTATATCCAAATAAATAAATCTGTGCGCCCCGTTTTCTAAATAAAAATCAATCACCGCTTTTCTTAAATAAAATCACCCGGGGCGCCGCGGGAATTCTCACCAATTTTTGGAGTTTTAATCGCTTCAAGTTTTCGGACCCGATGCGAAAATATTCAATCAGTGGTGCAGCTCAATTTCGTCCCACCAAAGTCAAGCCTCTCCTTCCAATAGGAAAGTGGCCAAGGTGACTTTCTATTCCTCCTTAATTCTTATTGCTATAAAAATCCTCTTATCGCGTGCAAGCCAATCCTCTGCCTACATTGGTGTAACATCCCTCAGACAACTAGACCCCTAGGAGTGGTTTTGTCATGACTAGGTCATGACAAAACCCTAGGAAGACCAAGTGAACCTAGGAATGTAGGCGAGATCACTATGGTCTGCAAATAGTAGATTTCTAAACACTAGGTTAGGATGACTATGGGGCTTCACCATGACTCCAAAACCTCACCACAACCTCACCAACCTATTGGAAGATCCATTAGAGCCCTAAGGGTCCATTGGAGTCAACTCTGGGAGGCCAAGTTGACCTAGGATCATCCTAGTCCTAAACTGGGCAAGGTACCCTAACTAAGGGCAATGTGCCCCTAAGGATCCCAACCAACCCTACCTAGGTCTTCCTAGACCTAAGGTGAAGTAAATGAGTCACCAAATATCCCTTACAGTCAACCCAAATGGTTAAGTTGACCAATGTCATCTCTAGCCCTAATTTGGTCAAAGTACACTTCCTTAGTTCTTATTGCTAAGTCAACTCTACCCATACCTACCTAGACCTTAGGGGAGGCCAATGGGTCACCAAGGACCCATTGGAGTCAACCCAAAAGGTCAAATTGACCAAGGTCAACCCTAATCTATGTTATGTCAAACTTAGCTCAAAGGGCTAACCCAAGCTCAAGCCCTTTTTCCATTTGGGCTAACCACCTCCTAATTATATGATGGTATGATTTATTGGGCTATAAATAGGTTAAAGGGATGAGCAAGTCAGCCTTGATGACTAGGTGAGAGAGAGAGCTCTCCTTACCCCTTAATGGAGGAGAGAGAAAGGGGGAGGAAGAAGCAATTCACGGCATAAGGAGGCCAAGGGACACCTTTGATGGCTGGATTCAACTCCTCTGGGGAAAAGGAGGAGTTTCCAAGCCATTTTTTGTCCACTCCAAGCTAGGTTCACCTCCCCCCCCCCCCCAACCACCACCACCACCACCACCACTTGACTGAAAGCTTCATTGAAGGCCATTAATGGCCATTGGTGCTTGGCCCTTCCTCTTCCCCCTTTGATGATCTTAAAAGCACCGCTGGACTCAGGGGAGTCATTTACACACTTCAACTGAAGGAGACGACGCATTCTACTATATTATTGCAGAAACCCGATCGGCGGTGAAAGTGCAGCTAGATCTGATATACTCTAGAGGGGGGGGTGAATAGAGTATATGGTGCTTTAGAACATTTTACAACAGTTGTTGTAATATGAGTGAGTAGGGAAGCAGTAATAAATCTAATCACAAAACTAAATTAATCAAAAACTAATCACAGAATAATCAAGGCCAGAAACAAAAATAAAGACAAGCAAAACCAGAAGACACAAGGAAATATAGTGGTTCCCCTAAACTTGGGTACATCCACTCTTCTACCACCCTAGGTAGGAATCCACTGCAGGATGAGTTGATCAGGTGTCCTGGGCACCAATGAGCTTTTGATAAGGTGCTCAAAAACCAAATCAGATTTTTTGATCAGGTGTCTTGCCACCAATGAGCTTTTGATAAGGTGCTCAAAAACCAAGTTCAAACTTTTGAATGGAGTTTGAGAAACCCTTTACAGAGAGGGGGTGAGAGAGTGATGGAAGTCTTCTCTTTCTCAGATCAGCTGAGAAGACTATGTGGATTGATGGTGTCAAAGCTCCCCCTGACTCCTTGAGATCTTCAGGAAAAGAAGCTTTGTTGTAGGGTGATAGGCCTTCAAAAGTTGAGCTCCAGCAAAAGATGATTTCAGCAATAACTGAAATGTTGAATGTCTGGAGTCTTGAAATATGTTGGCCTTGAACACTTGAAAACTAGAGAGATCTGAAGATTGATCTCCTTGGATGTGTGTTCTTGAGAATTCTTTGAGACAGAATATTTTGTTGAAGATTACTGATGTCTGTCTGTGTGTCTCTGTAATCTGTGTGTCTGTGTAATCTGTGTGTCTATGAGATTCAAAAATTCTTCTCTTTTATTCTCTGATACTGAACAAAACATTCTCTGAGAAGAATAGCCATTGGTCTGCATTAATTGCATCCTTAATTGCAAAATCTCTTCTGGAGGAAAGTCCATAGAAATATTCCTTGAAACTTGGTCCAGAAATGAATGAAAACGGCTAGGAAATCTTCAGAATTAATTGCAGAATAACTCCTTAACAGATTTGAATTTGAATCAAGAAACATCCTTGAAGTTATCTGAAAACGTCGAACTGAGCTCTACTATCGTTGAACTGAGCTCAGCGATATGGAAAAAATACAGCAGCAAAATATCGTCGATCTGAGCTCAAAGATCGTCGAACTGAGCTCAGAGATAGAGATCCAAAGCAGAGTCAAGATCGTCGAACTGAGCTCACCGATCGTCGAATGGAGTTCGACGATCTGATGAAGTTGAGCTCAGCGATCATCGAATGGAGTTCGACGATCTGTCAAAGTTGAGCTAGACAATCGTCGATCGGAGTTCGACGAATCGTCGTGCTGAGCTCGACGATAAGACTTCGTCTCTAAACAGAAAATCCTGGTCTTGAGGGCAGCTTCCAAACCTAGACTTCTAACCCTTAGACTCAATTCTAATTGACCTATTGAGCTATACAGGAGGTCAAGTATTTGTTTCCTAGAGACATAGTGATCCTGACCCAAATTAGTAATAGGGTGTTCCAACAATCTCCCCCTATTTGGGTTAGGATTACTATTTACAGACTTTGGAAATATTTAAATAACAACATACAAGCAGCAAAATAGAAAATCAAAAAGAAAAGCTGGACAAGCAGAACCACAGAGATATATATATGACATCCCAGATAATAATCAGAAATCACAGAGATTGTCACCTTACATTGTCATTTCTTTTCCTTGCCCTTAACAAGTTTGATCTCTATGTTAGGATTGAGGGCTTCTTTCTTTGATCTGGTATCATCTGCTGCACCTAAAGATGTTTGATGTTTAGGCCTGGGAACTACAGCTTCAGGATGCAGTTCCATATACCTGTCAGAATCAAAAAAATTTGCTTGATGCATATCTTTCTAGCTCTTTATTTCTCTGTTCAGACATTGTTGAGATGTTGTAGGAATCTTTTCCTTGCTCTCTAGCCTTTTTGATCTGATCTAGTGCAGCTAGTTCTTTTAATCTTGCAGTCCAAGCAGCAGGATTATTCTCAGGGTCCTCAAAAGGGACTGGTGGCTCATATCTGTTAGAGGGATTGTCTTGAGGAGGCCTGGATGACACAGTTTCTTTCATCTTATAGGGAAAAGGATCAGATGTAGTATCAGAAGAAATTTGTCCTCCCCTGGAATATGGGTGTTGCCTTGAGTAACCTTTGGAGTAGACCTGGAGATCTCTTTGATTTCCTCTGTATCCTCCTCTCCTGGATTGAGATCCCCTGGATTGGCTTCCCCTATTTTAGGATCTAGCATGAGGCTGATAGGGGGCCTGACTTCTGGCAGGGGGTTGAGCTGCAGAACTTCCACCTGCACCTGCATCAGGAGGAGGTGGTGGAGGAGGATGAGAGTGTTGGAATTGTGAGGAACCCTTTTCATATTTTCTCTTCTTTTTCATTGCTTTCAGTTGGTTCTTGGAGTACTGCATCCAGTGTTCAGTGATAGGGCAGTCATGAAGAATGTAGTATGGTATATCATTGTTATCTTTGACCTTGGCAGGAGGTACTCTCTTCATGGCTTTGCTCCTTGCCTTCCTTTTCCTGGCAATGGTAGCAGAAGAATCATCAGAGTCTGTTCTGTACTCATCACTTTCAGAACTCTGGTCATCATAAAGGGCATCTATTTTCTTCATCAGATCCTTCTTGAGCTGTACAGAGGCAGATGAGGCAGCAGAGGGTGCAGCAGCAGGTGTTGAAGTAGTGACAGCAGTGACAGCAGCAGATATTTCAGGTGTTGCAATTGGAGTAGAAGCAGTAACAGCAGCAGCAGCAGCAACTATAGGCTCTGGAGAAGTGACAGCAGTAATAGTTTCACTGACAACAGCATCAATAGTAGAATTATCATCAGAAACTGCAGAAGGCTCAAACTCAGGTGCCTCTGACATAAGAATTTCCTTGGAGATTGGCTCAACATCAATAACAGAAGTTTCAGCAGTAGTAACAGAAAGTTCAGCAGCAGTAGAGGCAACAGCATCAGAAGCAATAACAATGTTATCATCAGAGGAAGCAGCAGCATATATTGAGTTGACAAAAGAGGTGATGATGCTTGGGTCACAGCAGGAGAATGGCACAAGTGCCTTGGATAAATCCTCTGGAGGCTGGACAGCAACTGGCTCTGGCAGACAGCTGAAATAAAACTGATCAAAGTTTGATAGCAAAGACCTGAGGTCTATTGCAAGGACTGCAGGAGGAGGGATTTGTTCTTGAGACACAGCAGCAGCAGCAAGAGCAGGAGCTGAAGAAGCAGCAGTAGCAGCAGCAGACAGGCTCAGAGAAACAGCAGCAGCAGGAAGACTCACTTCATAGGGCATCTCCCCCTGCCTAGATTCAGACAAGGCTGGATCAAGGAACACTACTGTGGGGGCTGCCTGAGGGAATAGAGATGAGAGCCTGGCAGAGAGAGCTACCACTGACAGGTGTAATGGAGCCAAGGAGGTTTCCAAAAGAAGAGATAGCCTGGGGGCTAGCAATTCATACAACCTGTCAGCAAGGGCTGGGAATCTCATAGACACACAGATTACACAGACACATAGATTACAGAGACACACAGACAGACATCAGTAATCTTCAACAAAATATTCTCTGAGAAGAATAGTCGTTGGTCTGCATTAATTGCATCTTTAATTGCAAAATCTCTTCTGGAGTAAAGTCCATAGAAATATTCCTTGAAACTTGGTCCAGAAATGAATGAAAACGGCTAGGAAATCTTCAGAATTAATTGCAGAATAACTCCTTAACAGATTTGAATTTGAATCAAGAAACATCCTTGAAGTTATCTGAAAACGTCGAACTGAGCTCTGTTATCGTTGAACTGAGCTCAGCGATATGGAAAAAATACAGCAACAAAATATCGTCGATCTGAGCTCAAAGATCGTCGAACTGAGCTCAGAGATAGAGATCCAAAGCAGAGTCAAGATCGTCGAACTGAGATCACCGATCGTCGAATGGAGTTCGACGAACTTATGAAGTTGAGCTCAGCGATCTTCGAATGGAGTTCGACGATCTGTCGAAGTTGAGCTAGACGATCGTTGATCGGAGTTCGACGAATCGTCGTGCTGAGCTCGACGATAAGACTTAGTCTCCAAACAGAAAATCCTGGTCTTGAGGGCAGCTTCCAAACCTAGACTTCTAACTCTTAGACTCAATTCTAATTGACCTATTGAGCTATACAGGAGGTCAAGCATTTGTTTCCTAGAGACATAGTGATCCTGACCCAAATTAGTAATAGGGTGTTCCAACAGGCGGCACCACCACCATGGCAACCCGGCGATCAACGTGACTTCAAGCCTCCAATAAGATCCTCCCCTTCTCCTCTCTCTGTGGCTAGATCATAGGGATCATTAGGGATGAGACTTGGGCTCAACTAAGTCCGATCGGGAAAGGCATTTTCCCTATTTTTCCATGAAAAATCAACCTATCGGGATCGCCGGAATCCCCCCCTCCGGCAGCTGTGCCGCCTCCTAGCGATAGCCACCACCTCGACAGAGGTGGTGGTGGTGGTGGTGGTGGTGGTAGGCCTGGGAGATGGTCGGGTGGCCGGCTATGGCGGTTGGAATCTGCTCCAGGTCGGGAGGATCCTGGTCGTTGGCGCGCTGGAGAAGATGGCCTGATGACGTCCATCTTTGCGCCAAGATTCGTGCTGATTTATTTTAAATCATAGGATAATATTCATTTCATTTGATTTCTGTCACAGGAAATGTATTCAATGTTTTTAATTCTTAAAAATACCTAGAGACCTCTATCAAAGTTGTATCCCTAGGGGTGTACTTTAATTTAAAATTAGTTTGAACCAATTTGGATGTCTGGTTTGACCAGGGCACTCATTTTGGTGGGGTATATACCTAGGGTTAGTCAGAGACTAAAATGAGTGCCCCCACTTCATCTCTTGTCCAAATGACCTGAAATTTGGATAGGGAGTCATTCTAACCTATACCTGGTCCTGGCCAAAAATGCGAATTTTTGGAGATACGTTTTCTATAGTTTTTGGAAAACTTTAATAAATCATTTACAAATTAATTAGTTGTCTTAAACACCTCAAAAACCCCATAAATTTTGGTGGGTGATCTTAGGGAATATTATAGGGCTTTGGCAAACATTTCACCACTTTTGGGTTTGATTTGATAGGGTAATTGTGTAGCCCAAGGTTGACCCTTTTAGGTCAAATTAGGGCTAAGTACTCTAAGTGCTTTTGAGATGGCCAACCTCATCCAAGGTGATGGATCTTGGCACTCAGCCATAATAGCACACAAAATACCCCATCCACTTATATTGGGTGGAAGTTGAAGGGAGGAGCCCTAGAACACTAGGGTAGGTCCTATGTGTGCAAACCTAGGGTTTGAAAATCAAGTGGTCAAGTGACCTTGAAATGACTTGAAACTTGGTGGAGAGGACTCTAGGGTAGTCAAGGTCCTCTGGTAGAAATATTATGGAATTTAGAGGTTGTTGAACCCCTCAAAACCCTAACCTTAGTTTTAGCCACAAAATTATACATGTATGTTAGGTCATCAAAACTCTGTGAAAAGTGGTGAAACTTGGGTAGTGTAGTCTTAGGGTTAACATGAGACTCCGGTAAGTTTATTGGAAGTTTTAGAACAATAATTTTAGTACCTCCTTTATAGTACATGGATTTGCCCTTGGTAGACATTTGTTTATTATGATCTTACTGTTCACTGAAAAATTATAAAAAAAAATTGGGAAGCAGAAGTTTTAGATCATTATGCTCATACCTGAATTTTATTATAATTTTTTAAATGTATATTTCAGTACTTACCTCACAAGCTTATAAATATGCAAATATGTTCAATAATAGATTCAGAGCTCAATGCTTGTTAGAAAATTGTGAAACTTATTCGGTGGTGTTCTTAGCTCAATATGCTCATAAGAAAATTTTATCATAATTTTTAGGTGTATAACTTCTGTAGTTATTTCTTTAATTTATGAAAGAGGGATATTGATCAAAATTAAAATTAGAGTTCATTACTCAGTGAAAAAGTTGGAAACTTGGTCATGAGTATTTTTTGGACATTTCAATAATGCTTGAATTTTCTCATAATTTTTGGATGTTTATTTACAACACTTGTTTCTTTAATTGATAAATATATATTTACATTTAAAATTTTGGATCAGAGGCCTAAACCTTGCAAAAAAATTGGGAGATTTGAATTTACTGTCTATTAGTTGCCTAGTATTTATAATAATTTTGTGGAGCATTTTGCATGACTATAAAAGCCACTTCATATTCAAAACTACGGCATTTGGATTTTTAGGGAAAATAAATAAAATATCTGTTTAATTAGGAAAATTCCAAGTTTCTGTATTTAGACTAAATATGTCATGATAGGCCCCCATTAATTATCTTAGGATTATTGGATGAAGATTTGGAGTACCTCCTATCATGTACGGCATATAGCATAGGCTGTCTGCATGTAGTAAGACTGCAGGAAGTCGGATAGCAATTGAATTGGGCATATGGATTGGGGTTAGTGGCTTGCTAGTCTATGTAAAGCGAAATTGAGTATGTCAATGGAAGTTGGGATGAGCAGAGTGTTGGGTCGACTAGGTTTAGGTGGTGCTCGGGATCGACGAAAGATCGTCTTTCCTATGGAGGGAGAGAGAGGGTCAAAACACACTAGGGTTAGATCCAGAGCAATATAAAAGGGATCGGGAATCGGGTATTGAACTATAATAGTAAGTGTCTTACAAAAGGGAGCTTTGGGCTTCAGTCCATCATAGCTCCTAGTGCCCTCGAGAACCCATCACGGGGTATGCCTTTGGCAATCCTGGGCTAACCTCAACAGTAGGCAAAATAAACCTGCAAGAGTAACTAGTACAACTAGGGGTTCACTTTCACTCACCTCCGTGTCTCGGGAAGTTAGGTTGGGTCACACGGGCAGTAGGCTTGGTGGTTTTGGTGATGGGCAGGTTAGCCCGACGATCCTTGGCTCGGTTGTTGGTTGTGACTGACGAGATAGTCCGGAGAGCTTTGGTCGGTTGTTGGTTGTGACAGATGGAATAGTCCGGGGAGCTTTGGCTCGGTGGCTGATATATTAAGATTGCATGTGCATGAATTATAAGGTGGTGGGTCTTTGATATTGGAGGGTCGATGCACCGATGCCAATATGTTGACTCGGCAAGTATGGTTTTGCACTTCGCCAAGTTAAGTCTGGTGGACTTGTCGGCAAGAGTATGCAGGAGCGCTGCTTAGTGCACCAGCATCGAGGCATACGATAGGTCTGACTGGTAGTGCAATTACAGGTTTAGAGGTGGGCGAGGCCCAACCCACTGCTTCTGTTTGCCACTACGGAGGTATCCTAGGAGGTTAGGCTCCAGAAAGGGGGAACTAAAGGTCTGTGTGCACAGAGTCGGGTGGGTGTCTTGCGCTTACATATTCACATCATGGCATACTTGCATGACATAGCATCATCGTTGCATATGACCCCTGACACCTATTGTATAAAGTGGTATGGGACGCTTTATACAATAGGCCCTGTGAAATGACCCCTTAGTTTATAAGCTTGTGTGAGCATTCTTATAAGTTAAGGTTATATTTCTATGGATATATATATTGCTTGCTTGAAAACTGACACCCCAGTGTATAAATTGGTATGAGACTTTTTATACGATGGGAGCTTTGCAAAAGACCCCTTAACTTATAAGTTTGTATGGACATTCATATAAGTTAAGGTTACATGTTTCTTAGTTTACCTTTCATATACTACCGCTTACATATACATGCTCTTTTTATATACTCATGCTAGAATAGTTCCACCATCACTTGCTTTGTTTATTCTCCACCTTCAAAGCTTCCCTTTCCTCCTCTTTGCACGGTGCCTAGGATCCATGGGGAAGGGGTGGGGGATGATAGGACTTAGTCTTTAGACTAACGGTTTTCTGACCAAATCATTTTAGGGGATCGTGGAGCCCATCTTGGAGGTGCAACCCTAGAGGTCGGCATGCTTAGAGAGAGGATAGTCATCGGAGTTCAGACAGACTGTGAGTCCCATTCGCTTCTCGGAGTTCAGACAGCTCCAGTATTTTATTATTGTTGGGACTGTGAGTCCATTGTGTACGTTTAGAGTTAGTACCGCAGACACCCCCTTGGTTGTTATAGATGAAAGTTTTCCCGGATCGCTTCAATAAAGCAGTACGATGCACAAGCTTCTTTAGCGACTTGTATGCTTCACCAAAACCCAACACCGGGAGAGCAGAGACAGTGAGGACTTCAACAAGCCGCCGACCTACTGCTGTGGATGTATCGGCTTAGCTCTTCACCGCCGGTCTGAGCTGCGTCCCGAATGGAACAGTCCGCCTATTTCCACCGCCTGGTCGTCCGCGATTTTATTAGTCCGCACTGTCCCTTATTGTTGCACAACCTGGACAACTCTCTATCCGCGTGGACACAAAGTCCAGGCCGCAGCAACTTACGCGAGCTCAAATACTGTTCACTTACTTCGGTCCAGGTTCCTTTTTTCCTGATGTGACATGGGTCCTATTTATAGGCACGACGATGAGTATGGTCACCGCCCTAGCCGATAGGATCACCTCCACAACCCGCAGCTAGAACAAGTGTGTCCGCCAGCCCGCGGACACACATTCCAGTTCGCCGCTCCTGTGCAGATAGCCAGTCCGCCCCAGCTTCTCCAAGGCCGGACTCCAATATCCAGTCCGCCTTGCCGCCAGAGACCAAGCCAGGACAACAGCCGGACTCCACAACAGCCGTGTCCGCCATTCTGCGGACAAGGCATCAGCCCGCAAAACCCGAGCTCGCAGCCTCGCCATCTAGGCACCTGCCGGACTCAGCGGACACCCGGCTTCCGTCTGCATATCCCAAGTCCATTGCCTAATCACCAAGGCATTGCCGGACTCAGCGGACATGCCGATCCAGTCCGCGTATACAGCGAACTCCAGTCCGCTTCCCTGAGTCCATAACCTCACACAAGGCTCAACCGGACTCAGCACTCTGGCTCCAGTCCGCACGCTCCTGCACAAGCAATTCTCCAGTCCGCTTTTCCCAAGCTAGCAAACAAGGCAACTGCACTTCTACTACGCTTGGCGGACTGAGAAACCAGCCCGCGCTCCACTGCGCGATCTCCCCGGACTGGCCAACCTGGACTTGGTTCAGTTCCCACCAAGTCCAGTCCGCTGGCCACAAGGGCCAGTCCGCACTTACTGGCGGACACTAGATCTAGCCCGCCATACCGGGCGACCTCCAGTTCCTGTCCGCGCTGACCGGCGGTCTCCACGGCTTCCAGCTTCACTAGAGCAAGACCAAGGCAGACAAACCGGTCTGTCGAGCTCCAGTTCTTCAGTCCGCTTCAAGCCGGACTCCGCGGATAACATTCCTATCCGCCCGGTTACTTCCTGGGAGTAAACCGCCTGCTGAGCATACACTGGCCTGTCAGACCGCCGCTGCTGTCCGCGTAGTCCGCGCGAACAGATCGCCCAGGCCGCCACAGAGCAAACCACCTGCAACATCCCTGCCGACCTAGCAGTCCGCCAACCCATAGTCCGCGCGGATAGGTTTCCCAAGCCTTCCATTCACCCACTTTCATTCACGGAATTCAACACTCCCCCTTGAAGTGAGAAGTGGTGAATAACTCCAGCAGCTTCCGTAACCTTTCACCTGGTCCTTCCGATAGCATCTACGAAGAGATGTCCAAGACATAGTCCTCGTTAGCATGATGAGGGAGCCCTCCAGCACTCAAACCTGAAGTCCACCATCACAGGATATAAATACCACAGCCTCGTTGCCTCTATAACAACACCAGGAAGTGGGGTATACAACTCTAACAAGGAAACACCCTGGCCTTATGGCCTTACAGGTTCCTCTTTATATAGAAACAATTTCGTACATCGGCACGCAGGCCGGCCACACAAACTCCAAACACAGCTCTTCACATGGCCTTCAAGGGCCTATAGCAGCAAGCTAGCCATTCCACTACCCAACAAAGACTAGTCTTGAGAGCACCCAGTATATAGCAGGTAGATCAATCCGCTTCACTCCAACATTACTCATAAGGAGTCTTCTCGGACTAAGAGGCATCCGGTTGATGTAATTCCCTCCGCCCAAAGAGCCTTCGGAACGCCATCCGAAGCCCAAGCCAACGGACATCCGAGCTGCAAAACCCTGTTGTGAAAGTAACGATCCCTTGTCAGCATCTGGTTGAGCCAAACTCACCGACCGATACTTGTCCTCAACACCTTGATCCTCCGGCCGTAGCTGGCCTTCCTTCCCACAAACAAGCGTACCAGTGCTGGACTTCGTCTATCATCAAGTATACCTCAAGTATACCCATGAATATCATTTGCTTTATTCCGCTAGCAACCACATTTCATCAGCATGAACCTGCTGGAATCCTCCAAGACGCTGGCCGTGCACTCAGGGCACCTTCTTGGTGTACCGGAATCCACCAGAGCATAATGGACAACCGCCAATCTGAGGTGCATTACTCCTGGATTGTGCTTTGTCGACCATGAAGTTGGCTCCACTTTCCTGATCCCGCACACCCCCGACCATCGCCTAGGAGACAATCTAGGCAGCCTCTTACAGTCTTCTTTCGCATTGCTTTCAGCTGGCGACATCCCGCCCAAACTTTCATGCTCAGAGGTCCACTACCTCACAGCATCCAGCCGATAAGATCCAGAACTAGTTGAGTAGGTCGACCCACACCATGTTCTTCTCCTTCCTCCCTACCTGTAGCACGTCGCCGAGAGCAAGGTAACCTTATCCAAGCTCCTTCCAGGCAATGACCATGCCTTGCATTTATAGCGACCGTGGTCCTTCCTCCTAATCCGATCGACGCCTAGGAGAAACACTCCTTTCACTGATATGAAGTAGAGGGACCATCATGCAGCAAGCCGGGTTTAACTCGGCTGAACAACCCATCAAGGGCATTGCCAGACCTCCCAGCTGACCGACATCCCTGATGTTCCTAAGCTCCGATAGATCAACCCACCCTAGTGGTGAGAATAACAGGTCCGGGTTTATCACGATTTGCTCCTTCCAAGCGTGCTATCGCCTCAGCATTGCCAGCAGATCTCTTGTCTTCCTCTCCGCATAAGCAGGAGCTTTACCAAAGGTCCTCGCCAAGAAGAAAGCTCATCATCACAGGACTTCCACTGTTACATTCATCACTGTAAGAAGATCCATTTAAATATCATCAAGACAACTTGCTTCCTCCACTGCCATGAGTCTTCTACCACTGGTTTCCTCTACAGACGAGAACATCTTGACCACTCCAGACAACCTCGCTCTGATACCATGTTAAAATGGGCTTCACACAAACCGCATGTCTATGCCGTACTCTTGGATATTTCCGGCTGCTGAATGCAGACTCAACAAACCGAAGGAGAATACGCCCACTTATATGTTCCGCAAAGTTTTCCACCGGATCTTGGTGGAGTTAGAGGTTATCTCAATAAAGTAGTAACAACCAGCAACACATGCAGCACAAGCTTCTTTATTGATCAAGAGCAAACTTATTTACAAGGCGAGACATACATGGCGAGACATGCTTCACCAAAACCCAACACCGATAGAGCAGAGATCAGTTACAAAGACTTGAAGACAAAAAACAAGCTTCGGCGCCAATGAAGTAGCCGCCGACCTACTGCTGTGGAGTCCGCTCAGTCCGCCATCGCCAGACCGCAACCGCCTCGGACTCTGCCTTCACGAATCAATGCTTAGCTCTCACCGCCGTCTGCATCGTCGCAGACCGCACAGCTGCTCACCGCATGGAACAGTCCGCCTGCAGCAGCTGGAAGACTCCTGAACCCTTCGAACCAAGTCGCCAAAGAGAAGCCTTGGCCTATCCGTGACCTCTTTCTCTCTCTTTCTTGGAACCGCAAAGTCCGCATTGTCCCTGAAGGAGATCAGAAGCCAGAGTCCTGGATTCAATCCAGCGCTATCCGCACAACACCTGGACAGCACAACCACTCTCTATCCGCGCGGATCACAAGAAGTCCAGGCCGAAAGCAACTTACGTGGCTCAAATACTGTTCACTTCTTCGGCCAGAAAAGTTCCTTTTTTCCTGATGTGACACGGTCCTATTTATGACACGCCCTGTGACACGCCCGTATGTCACAGGCCGTGTCCCTCTAAGCCGATAGGATCACCGCCACAACCCGCAGCTAGAACAAGTGTGTCCAGCCAGCCCGCGGACACACATTCCAGTTCGCCGCTCCTGTGCAGATAGCCAGTCCGCCCCAGCTTCTCCAAGGCCAGACTCCAATATCCAGTCCGCCTTGCCGCCAGAGACCAAGCCCTCAGGACAACATCCGGACTCCACAACTGAGGCCGTGTCCGCCATTCTGCGGACAAGGCATCAGCCCGCAAAACCCAACCCTAGACTCGCCATCACACGGCCTGGCACACGGCCTCAGCGGACATGCCCGTGCTTCCGTCTGCATATCCCAAGTCCATGTGCCTAATCACCAAGGCATTGCCGGACTCAGCGGACACGCCGATCCAGTCCGCGTACACAGCGAACTCCAGTCCGCTTCCCTGAGTCCATAACCTCATCACAAGGCTCAACCGGACTCAGCGAGACTCTGGCTCCAGTCCGATGACGCTCACTGCACAAGCAATTCTCCAGTCCGCTTTTCCCAAGCTAGCAAACAAGGCAACTGCACTTCTACTACGCTTGGCGGACTGAGAAACCAGCCCGTGCTCTTCACTGGAAACGCGATCTCCCCGGACTGAGCCAACCGGCTTGCTTCAGTTCCCACCAAGTCGAGTCCGCTGGCCATAAGGGCCAGTCGTCGAGCACTTACTGGCGGACACTGGATCTAGCCCTTTGCCATACCGGGCGGCCTCTAGTTCCTGTCCGCGCTGACCGGCGGTCTCCACGGCTTCCACTTGCTCGACGATGTCACTAGAGCAAGACCAAGGCATGCCGAACCGTCTCGACACCAGTTCTTCAGTCCGCTTCAAGCCGATCCGTCGGATACACATTCCTATCCGCCCGATTACTTCCTGGGAGTAAACGCCCTGCGCATACACTGGCCCGTGTCGCAGACCGCCGCTGCTGTCCGCGTAGTCCGCGCGAACAGACACGCCCAGGCCGCCACAGAGCAAACCGCCCTGCAACATCCCTGTCTGACCTAGGCCATGTCCGCCACCCAAAAATTGTCCGCGTAGTCCGCGCGGATCAGGAATTTCCCAAGCCTGTTCCATGATCACCCACTTTCACTGTCACATGTGAATTCAACAGTTACGATTTCACGTACTCTCTCACTTTTGCTACTATTTTGTGATCGATATGCCCGACAGGATTGATGTTTTGTAGTGACGATCTTCCCAGGCGTGATGGTGTCACCACAAAGTGGCGGCTCTGGGCCTAAGACCCCGTGGTATTTTAAAAAAGGGGGGTCTTATAAGTGGTATCAAAGCGAGGTTTCAGTCCTCAGTCCTGTGGGTTATGGGTCCACCACGCTTCTGCTGTAGAGCAGACCTCGATCGAAAAAGTAGCAGTCCACAAACCCTAGGTCACCCTCGCATGAGTTTAGTTTGGGGACAAACTAAGCAGCGGAAGCAGTGTTGTGCCCATATGGGGAATTACATATAAATCTTTCACTTTTAATTAGGTTTGGGTCAATTACTTACAATGGTCTTTGTTATGCAGCCTCCAGCACATCCCACACCACAGGGTGGAGTCCAGCAAACTCTGAATGTTGCACCACCTCCCCCGGCTCCCACTCCATTTTTATAGTCATAGATGGGGCAGACCCTGACAGCCATTCTGGAGGCTTTCAGGGCCCAGCAGGTTCCGGCTCCACAGCCAAACCCGAGGGCCAATTGGTTGAGCATCTTCCGAGGACTTTCTCCACATCTTACTTGGGGACAGAGTCGGCTGTATGGACAGAGGCCTCGAAGCAATAGATGGAGCTGGCCAACAACTGGTGAAACCACTCCCTCGCCTTCTCCTTGAGGATGATGGCGAAGATTCGGCACTTGAACCAATCCTACATCTGCTTGATCGAGACCACATCCTCAAACCACTGGACGTGTTGGACCGGGTCTCCCTTCCCGGTGTAGTAGGACATTTCGGGTTCCTTGAACCCCTATGGAACTGGAGCAGAAGAGACCAACTCGCTAAAGGGGCTGCCTCCCCCCACTGGGGGAGCTGGCGCATCTTGCGTGCCCGGCTCGCTGATCTGGCCTCTGCCTGCTGAGCCGGTGAATAGCACGCTCCCGGGGAGCTCTCACCCTCGGCTTTCCTCAGCCACCTCCTTCCCAGCTCGCGTGTCGGGGGAGTCCTCGCCCAGAGTTGGGGCGACAGCGATCTGGGCAGCTGGAGTCGAGCACTCGGCCTGCCCGCCGAGTGCGAACTTGACAAGGCCCAGCACCTCGTTCCTGAAATCTTCGAACATTCCCACTGTGGCCAGAGGTGGGGGGTGGCGAGTCCGACCTTTCAGATCCTTGTCCTCCTGTCATTGAGCTCGCTGAAGATTTTCTGTACTAACCACGCTCCACGCTCACCGCACCAAAATGTTGAAACCAAAAATTCGGTCTCTTGTGGAGCTCACCCTTAGGGAAGGGGTGATCGCGCACCTACTTCTCTCCTGCAAGCCAAACAACTAGGGAAGAAAAGAAGAACTGATCCAAGGGCTCGATGAGAGGACCCACCACACAACCGGAAGTTCATAGAGTGCTTCCCCTCCTTAGCCAAAGGCCGAGCTAAGGTATCCTCAGAAAGCTCTCGAGAGATGGAGCAAGGGGCACACGAATCATGCTTTCTATTTAAAGATTTCTGAAAATGGCCTGCAAATAGCCAACCTCTGCTATTCCGAACAGCTATGTGTAGTCCGGGTTGGCCTGCCAACAGCGTAACTACGTTGTTCTGAAGAGCTATGGGCAGGCTAGCGGGGGAAAAATCATAAAAAAATACCTCATAGACCTGGACGAGCTGAGAAGCTCGGCCACCCCTGAAGATCCTGCTCGCCTCCTATCTGTCGAGCTCCTTAGGGCGAGTGCGAGCTGGGCCACTATTCTCGCCCTTCGATCGGTCTCCATTAGTCGAGCTCAGCTAGACGAAACCCGGGCTTGGCTCGGCGAATGCTGAGCTTGAGGTCGACGAATGCCGAGCTCGGGCTTCAAATTTCCCTACCGAGCTCGCCTGGGTCCTGGGTGATCTGAACTGGCTGTTCTGACTCCTGGCGACCCCACTCGCTGGATACGGGGTTGTACACCAACATTCATGGATGTTGTATCTCCTCTTCTGAACAGCCCTTGTAGATTGCAAGTTCTCAACAGCTAAGTGTTTAGAAGGGAGAGCAGCATCCTTTTTCTTGTTTTTGTCAGCAACAATCTGACTGAAGGTGAGTCTGCCAGTAGAGATACTTGGCTTACTCTAAGTTCCACCAATAGTAAGTCTTCTTTATAGTAGATATTCTGTTAATGGCATCAAAGATGGCCAAGTCAGGCTTACTGGCTGACTTACATTTGGTATGAGTTGTTGCTAGAAGAACCTGAGAAAGGGCCACTGTCTTATCCTTGAGTGTGGGGGCTAGAGCACCAAACAAAAATGGTCCATGTTGAGACATATAGATTTCCTCATGGGAAGCCTTCAGTGCACTCACACTCATGTCCTTTCTCCCTCCATTATAAGATATCCTTGTATTCTTACATGAAGAGTTCCCATTTTTCCAGTAACCATAGATGATATCTAGGTCATACCTGTTTGATGGGAGGATTACCTTATAAAAGGTAGCCTGAGGCACTACAAGTGCTTTTTCATTCCATTTGGAATTGGCAACATTAGAGTTCCACTTGAACCCCAACCCCCTCTTATCCTTTTGAGAGGTGAAAGAATCTATCAGTGGCAACACTGTGTTGGGCTTACTGAATTCAGCCACAATCTATTTGCCCTTAAGGCAATTATCTTCAAGATCCTTAATGATCTTATTCTTCTGGCTGATGGTCCCAATCTAGATGATTGAGATAGTCTTCATTTGGCTGACTTCCCTCCTCATTTAATCAAGCAAGGATGCAAATTCATACTGCAGGGAAGCAGTTAGTTGTAGGGAGACAATCGCCTAAGCTTGTTTCTTGACTAGTATTTTTCTCCTTTTCAATGCATCCAGAATGACACCATACTTGTCAATCAGTTGATTTACATCATCTTCAGAATCTGATCCCTCTTCCCTACTAGAGGAAGTGGATGCATCAGAGTCTAAGCTAGACTCATAGATAGAAAGAGAGCTAGGGATGGAATATACCTCATCAGGAACATGAAGGTCCTGATTGTCTTCTGATGTAGCCATAAGAGAGTACTCCTCATCTTCTTCACAGTCACTATCAACTGAGGACAATGGGGCAATTATGCCAGATGGGGCAGTAGGAAGTTCAGCATCTTCTTCAATGGACATGAGGCCAATGTAGGTCTCCTCTTCTTCGGATTCTGAAGATTCAGAATCACTATCTGATAAGCTGACATTATTCTTGGCCAAGAAACTCTTCTCAGCCTTCTTGACCTTGTGGTGATGGTGCTTCTTCTCACCTATCTTTTTTCTTTTGACTGGGCAATCAGCAATGACATGCTCAGGCTTGCTATAACAATAACAAACTACTTTAAAAGAACTATGTTTTCTTGGTTTAGATTCATATATGTCTCCTTTGGAGAACTTCTTCCCAGATTTATTGTGATCCTTCTTATAATGTGAGGAGGAGGAAGGATTGTTCTTTCACTGCCTCCTCTTCATCATCTTTAGGAATTACCTTGAGAAGGCAGCAAACTCTCCATCTAACATGTTACTGTCAGATGAGTTGGACTCAGAGCTTTCTGAATCTGCTGGCCTCCTTGGGGGTGAGGCAATCCTCTCCTTGCTCTTCTTAGAACTCTTTGCCTTGAAGGACACTGTCCCCTCCTCCTTCCTGGTAGATAGCTGCATCTCATATGACAGTAGCTTTCCAAACAAAGTGTGAGGAGGAGTCTCAGCAAGCTTGGCCACTTCTCTGATAGCACAAAACTTTGTGTCCCAGTCTCTAGTTAGAGATCTTAGGAACTTATAATTCAACTCATAATTATTGAAGACCCTCCTATAGGTCCTCAGCTCATTGACCACTCTGAAAAACTTTTCATAGCAGTCAGCTATGATGTCCTTGTTGCTTTGCATGAAGGCCTCATATTCCTGATTGAGTAGGGATTTCCTGTCATCCTTAACTTCTTCAGTGCCCTCCATGTAAACTATTAGGGTGTCCCACATTTCCTTGGCTGTCTTTTAGTGGATAAGATTCTGGAATGTGGAATCATCTATGACACTCACAATGATGTTTTGTGCCCTCTTGTCCATGGTTGTCAGGATGATCTCATCCTTGGTCATCTCAGTGTACTTCTTTGGGATTTGGTCATTTGCATCTAAGACAGAGACCTTCATGGAGATGAAAGGTCCTTCTTGGATAGTTGTGAAGATCCTAGGGTTAGATGCTTCCATGAACATCCTGACTCTTTCTTTCTAAATCCCAAAATTCTCTTTCTTACAGATTGTAAGCTTCATTGATCCCAACTCCTTATGGTTCTCTCCTGAACCCATAAGGATAATCCTTAGCTACCTATGGAGATCTGTTCAGACTGTTAAATCCTTTTTGAACAACCTCCCTCTGATGCCACTTGAAAGTCTTTATTTCAGGAGTAGCTAAACACCTAGAGGGGTGAATAGGTTTTTGTGTCTTCTAAGATAATTTTTTTGATTTTGTGAGTTGTGATTAAGTTTTATGTTAGCTTTCAAGAACACACAACAACACACAAGTATTTATAGTGGTTCCCCAAGATATGAGTACATCCACTTTCACTCCCACCTTTCTAACAGTGTGTTAGACAAGGCCAACTTCTCCAATTTCAGCTCAATAAGCTTACAACTCAGATCTCTTGGGATCTTTCAGGCTCCTCCAAGTCCTACATCAAGCCCAAGGCCCTACACTCAGAAATATAATCTCCTATGGCTCAGTGATATGCACTAGATCACCTACCTTAGACTTTAACCAAAGTCCTACACTCGGGCTAGGAGGATAGCCCTGCACTCAGATCCACAGAAGGATCCTACCTCAGAGAATATTTCTCTTACAGCTCAGGCACACAAACCCTACCTCAGATCCACAGAAGGATCTTACCACTTAGATAACAAATCTCATATAGCTCATGCACACAGGCCCTACTTCAAATCCACAGAAGGATCCTACTACTCAGCCTTTATATATCAGGCTTACAAATCAGATCTGTTAAGATCCTACAGAAAATGTAAGTTGTTGATGATGATATGACTCTAGAGAAATGATTCACTAAGTCTAACTTCCTGTACTGATTGAACTCGGCCCTAACTTTGACTCCGAAGAAATAGTCCTTTGAGTCTTCTTCTTCCTGAACTGAGAAGGCTCAGTCCTATCTCCTTCACAACACCAAGAATAGATCCTCAATGTTGCTCTGCTTGTGCTGTGAAATATCTTGCAGAGCACTATTTCTTCAAGCCTTTTAAGTAGATGAGTTGAATGAAGTGGACTTGAAGATGAACAGCAGCTTAGGCTTGCTCTGCTCCTTCTAACTTAGAGAGTGAAACTCTCTGAACTTGTTGTAGAAGATGTGACTTCCAACAGCTAACTGTCTGAACTTTTCAGACCAATTGTGAGATCAAGTTCCTCAAGCTCTGCAACTTTGTCTTCCAGGAAGAAGATGATTCAGAAAAAATCTTCTCTTGTTAGGGCTGATATCGAGTCGAGTTTGAGCGATTTTGGTTCGGCTCGAAATCAACTCAAAATCGAAATTACTTTCGAGTCGAGTCGGCTCGACTCGAAATGACTCGATTTCAAGTTGGCTCAGACTCGAATCGAGTTGGCTCAGACTCGAATCGAGTTGGCTCAGAATCGAATCGGTTCGACTCGAAATTGAGCAATTTTTCATTTTATTCCTATTTTGCTCAAAATTAAATTGGGCAACCTATAAATTAGCAAATGAAACACTTAAAGCCTTCATTTTTTTATTTAGGTTTAAATTTTTTATTTTTATCTTAAAATAAGAATATACTAATAAATACATGATTTTTTTTATTAATTCGAGTTGATTTGAATCATATTTCGAGCGATTTAGGGCTGACTCGAAATCGACTCGAAATCGACTCGAAATCAGATTCGAGTCAAATTGAATCGACTCAAATTTAGTCGAATCAATTTTAACCGATTCTGATTCAGCTCAATTTTCGAACGCTTTTTGAGCGACTTTCGAGTTTTGAATAATATGCTCAGCCCTATCTCTTGCAAAAGTCAACTTCTCAAGTTATGTTCTTCTTCCCCGGAACATGCTTTTTATTTTTCGTAAATCCAATGGCTCTATGCGCAGTATGGACCCCTAGAATGGGCAACTACAGCATATCTTTTGCATTAAATGCAGTACTAAAGGTAAGCGGTGTCTTTTTTCTTCTAGCAAGCAAATCCCGTGACATTTGAATTGTTGCTGACGTCAGCATGAGTCAGCACTTCTGGACTTAGAAAAATGCAGACATACTTCTTAGGCGTTCAGTGAAACTTTGTTACTCAACGCAAAAGTACTTAGCAAAATTCTACATCTCCAAGCATTGAGTGCGTTGAGTGAGTCTTTCTCACTTAACGCAAATAGACTTTTATAGTATTAACTGATTAGGCATCGAGTGAGCCTTTATCACTTAACGCTTGCAGACTTAGTTGAATTGTCTGTTGTGTAGGCGTTGAGTGAACAACCTTCACTCAACGCTTCTATACTTGAACAAATTTTTTGTCTACTCCTTCTGATTCTTTGACTTCTTGAGCTTCTGTCAACGCTTCCACTCTTCTGGTGTTAAGTGAAGTGAGCACTTCACTCAACGCTTCTGCACTTAGTTGATTTTCTGCTTGTGTAGTGATCAATATTCTTCATTGAGGCGTTGAGTGAACTGCCTTCACTCAATGCTTCTGTCTTTAGCCAAATATCTTGTTGAGTCTGCGTTGAGTGAATTGTCTTCACTCAACGCTTCTGGACTTGGCCAGATTTTCTTGTTGAGTTGGCATTGAGTGAACTGTGTTCACTCAATGCTTCTGAACTTAGCCAGATTTCTAATCAACAACATTGCAGCTTTGAATGTATGTTGTTCTCTCAATGCTTTTTTTCTTCTCGAGTCGAGTGAACTGTCATCACTCGACGCTTCTGGAAAACCAAATTTTTGATTTGTCAGCATCTTGTCTTGAGTCCAACAAGTATTGTGATCCAGACATCCTGTCTAATCATGGTATAGTAGATAACCTGCACACACTGAACTTGAACATACATCAAATACAATTATACACTTAGCATTGATGGTGATGTCCCTTCAAATTCAGGGAACATTGGAGGGCAATATTCCCAATAGTTTTTCACCAAGTTGACGGGTTTTCCACGTTAAAAAATTGACTTCTAAGCTTTCAATTTTTTGTGACTGTGTGTGCGGTCGACCACTACATGGCTACGACGATGCAATTTAGTCTGGTCTACAAGGAGGGCTAAGCTGTCCGCAACAATTATAATATGTTGTTTCTAAATAATACTGATTAACATAGCCAAGTCTCATTTAAGATTTGTTTGGGAGGGCGATGTGATTAAAGATGGAAATGGTGTTCCTGGATGTGACTACAACTAGAAATAGAAATAGGCATAAAACAGATTTTATTGGATCCAAAAGGTTACCCAAATGAGTAAAACAAATGTGTCATATTTTTCAAATTTGCAATGACGATTGACGAACAAACACTGAAAAATAAATGATGGCTATGAAAATCCACTTTATGGCATTTTATGAAGAATGCACTTACAACAATTGTCATCACTTTTTGTCGCAATCCCCTGTTTTTAGATACAGATAGATCTGAGCATGTAATCGAGGTCTCTTCAAACTGAATCCTTTAACAGATGGCTATCAGCGAAGAATAATAAAATATGTCATTCCTTCAAAAGTGGGTTGTTGCGGGTAGCTCGAGGTTTTTGATAGACCGGATTAAATTGAGTCATCTTAGCCCGCAGAGAGGTCGATCGCGCACACAGTCATAAAGAAAGTAGAGATATGGAAAAATAAATTTTTAACGTAGAAAACCCGTAAACTGGATATAGAAACCACGTGACCAGTTCGGTGGCGGCCAAACTCCACTATTCGCAGCGATTTATAATTATATGTTTGCTCGAAGCATGTAGATGGTGATCGTGGTGGAATCCCCTCTCTGTTGCCCCTAGGTGGGTATAAATAGGCAAACCCTAGGAGTAACTATGGGTATCGGATATCCATGTATCCAAACCGACCTGTTAAGTCTTCGAACCCGTTATTTGTCCAAATATACATTAACAATCTCCTCTTATATTTGTGACAAGTAATGTGTACATTTCGGAGTGCAGAAAGTAGAATGTACTAAAAGAAGTTTTCGACCTTACACAATTCTAGAATAGTTAGCACATTTAAACATAAGTAGAAGTTTTCAAAATAGTAACATAAACATTCAAACATAAAGTACTACTCAGAAATAAATAAGTCTGAAAATAAAATAACAATGGATCAAAACGAATAACAATTCTACTCAGAGAGTAGATCATAAGCATTCATGTTAAAGTCTACTTTCTCGCATCCATCTTCATCATTGCCTGCAAGGAATTTCATGAGTTAGACTCTATGAATTCATAAACATATGCAGTGACGTATCAAAGTAAACTAGCTCTACCTAAATGAGATTAGTACTTGTAGCAGTAGTGAAGTAACACTGTTAGCATCTCTATCCAGTCTCAGTAGGACCAGTCAAGTTATGATTTTAATAAATCACACATTGTTATCTTACTCATTAGTGACCACGATGTACCTTATTCTAGTAACAACATTAAAAGGTTTCCCAATGATCTTAGTCTGAGCACACACTTCACATTTTCTAGGTTGATTTTTAGTGTCGAATGTGATCTGATGAGTTTTAGTAATTTGAAATATTTTCATATAGTTCATGTGTCCTAGTCTCTCATGTAGAGTCTTAGGGCTAACTAAATTTGTTTGAACTTATTGAACTATCTCGTTTCCTAGACTTAGTCGGTACATCCAATTTTGGGTGTATGCACATCCAAAATATTGAGAGTTAACTGCCACTGTTACTCTATCGCAACAAAAAGTAATGGACATACTCGCATCACATAACAAACTTATAGACACTAAATTAGCAACTAATAAAGTAATGAATTTAACGTTCTTTAAGGTTAAAGTCTTACATGAGGATAGCAGTAAAGTTATGTTCCCCACCTTCAGCACGTCAGCTGTCTCGTCATTCGCCACTGTCATAGACTCTCTTACAGTAATGAGCCCTGTCATCAAATTAGCATTGTTGCCAACATGACATGGTGCCCCCGAATCAAGGTACCACTCAGTGTTGGCCTTCGCGTTTCCAACCATTGCAACAAAGTCAGATGGCTCAGCAAGGATAACCATATTGGCTTGGTTACCTAGCTTCTTGTGGTGCTCCGGTCCTTTCCTTTTCAGCGAACCTTCAATCAGATGCACTATGTCCCCACTTGTTGTAATCGAAACATTTGCCCTTAAACTTTTTACTCTTTTTACTTGGGTCTGCAACCTGTGAACTATTTTGGGGAAGTTTGGTCTTTTTAGGATTGGACGCGCGTTTAGAGCTGGAAATCATGTTAGCTGCATCTTTCTGCTTGCCAATAGCTTCTAAGGCGCGTCTTGTCCTGTTCTCATCCTCAATGCATATAAAATGCTTGAGGTCATTCAGACCAACTTGCATCTTATTGCGGTACATTTCAGTTTTGAAATAATACCACGTGAAAAGCAATTTACAAACAATCGTGCACGCAGCAAAACTATCGGGCAAAGTAATATTTTCACTGTGCAAGGAATCAACTAAGTTTTCAAATTCTGATACCTGAGGGAGATTGAATTTCTCCTCGTCGAACTTGAAGGAATTAAACTTATCCACCAGGTGTGCTTTAGACGGGTCCTCTTCCTGCCTGAAGTGCGCCTCTAGAGCCTCCTAGATTTCCTTGGCTGTCTTCATCTTGATGTACGTCTTTTCCAGGGTGGTGGATAGGTAGTTCTTTAAGTAGTCGTGACAGAAGTCCTCATCGTGAACCCACTGTGCCTCATCATCAGTCCTTATAATGTCAACACGATCAGATTGGACTGTATAGAACACATTCATGTACTTCATCCCAAATTGCGTGTTCAACTTTCAGTCATTAAACTCTATCGCAGTGAACTTTTCCAATTTGAGCTTCGGAACCGGAGATGGGAAGTTGCTCCACTTCATTATTGTGATAGCAGTAAGCATTGAACGTTAACAGGATGTCTCGACGCCAAAAATAGGGTCACTCGAAGCCAGACAATTCCACGCGATGCCAAACAGTGCCACTCAACACCAAACAGTGCCACTCAATGCCTGAGTTAGTCTACTCGATGCTCTCGACACTTGGAGCTTGAATCGATGCCTGGAGCTTGACTCAACGCCTGGACTAGATCACTCGACGCCTGGGCTAGACTCAATGCCTGTGCTGGATCACTCGACGCTCTCGATGCCTGGAGCTTGTCTCGACGCCTGGGCTGGATCACTCAATGCCTGGCCTAGACTCAACGCCTGGGCTGGATCACTCGATGCTTGGGCTTGACTTGACACCTAGGCTGGAACTCGATGCCTGAGGGAATTAGGGTTTGTCGATTCTCCCTCCTACACGGGGCAGCGCCATGACCAGACTACTTTACCTTCATAGCAGCAGGGGAGAGATGACGACAAGAGAAATTTCCCGATATCTTATGATGGCAGCAGAACCGATCCACGATCGAGCAGTAGCGATGCAGTCCTCCTACCTTAGCAGTCACGATCAGCAGGGCTGACAACCTTCTCCCTAATATCGATCTGATCACCAGCGGCCACACAAAGAAAAACTTCTAGGGGGCGACGGCTCCAAAACTAAAAGAAGGAGGAGCAGCAACGGATGGGCTTCGCGACGGCTTCAGCGAAAGCGACGACGGAGTAGAGCAGAGCACCACGTGATAACACGAACAATAGGGGATTAATTCGAGATTAATATGTTTGCTTGAAGCATCCAGATGGTGATCAAGATGGAATCCCCTATCCGTTGCCCCTAGGTGGGTATAAATAGGCAAACCCTGGGAGCAACTACGGGTATCGGATATTTGTGTATCTGAACCAACCTGTTAAGCCTATGAACCTGCTATTTGTCCAAATATACATTAACGTATAAGGCTTTAAAAGAACCGAGGGCAACAGACGGCTCCTCATTACAGCTTGGGGTGAGAGAGGCATAAATTGCTTGGAGGGTGACAGACCATCGCTCACAAAGCACAATATATATCCCTTGTTGATGGTGTGAAATGCTCTTAGTCGATGTCTGGACACAAAATGTAGGAGGGTTTCTTATAGTAGAATTGCTGAGGATGGCTACCAGAGCGGCTCGCACGTAGGAGAATTCCTAAAGAGAACAATGGAACGCCTTGCACTCCGGATTGTCGTGGGCTACGACGAATCTTCGAACGCTCGCAAGGAGGCGGGTCATAGGAAGATTTTGGCAGAGCTCTGACCTGTATGAGGAGGAGGCTATGAGGTGAAATTTAAAATGTGAGGGGCTCTGTGATCCTATTTATAGGTATCGGGGATGGTTACTGTAATTTTGCGGCTATCCACAGACCGTAACCACTTAATTTACTAATTGTAAACCCTCTTGAATATATTTTATGGTGTACATTATTTTTATAATTTTGGTAGTTGTATGCTATAATTATTTTAGTTATTGGCACCCACTCAGGATGGTGGTTACGCGGGTGGTTACCCGCATAACGGGCAATGGCGATCAAAGGGGGATGATCAGACGACGGAGAAGGGCTGTCATTGGAGGCTCACTAACGACGAACCCCTGGCGATGGTCGGCCGCCGGGGAGGAGAGCGAGGCGCGGTCGACGGGGAGGTTGGTCGCAGGCGCACTAGCCGAGGCAGCGCGACGACCACCGCACCTCGTATCCATGAGATACGCTCACGTAACTGGCGGCGAAGAATTGGCCTATTTATAGTTTTCTAGAGGGACGCACCAGTAATTGCATCGGAGAGTGATTTGTGCTGGCAAATGACGTCGCTCTATTTTGATCACACGGATCATCATTTTTGCAAAACGACAGCAGTACCCCCTCTTCCCCTCAGGCAGTTCGAGCGGCCCGAGCAAGCGAGGGCGCACGCAGCGTGCGGCCTCACGGGGCGCGGCCTGGGGGCCGCGCGGGCCGGCCGCGCGGGCGAGCCGCGCGCTGGCCGCGCGAGCTCGCGTGCTTGTCGTGCGTGCCCGGGTGCGGGCCTGGCGTGTCCACTTGGCTTCCCGGGTGCTCACGGTTTTCTGCGTCCGCTAGACCGGTTGTGCTCATTTTTACTTGAACTGTCTCGGCTCGAAGATTTCAAGGAAATACCATCAATAAAAAACTGTTTTTGTTAGCGTTGCATATAAATTATGTAAACAAAATTTCTCAAAGTCCTCCAAATTTTCTTCAAGTGCCTCAAAATATATTTAATTACTTCAAACTTAATTAAGTAAACAAAGCACAAATAACTTGTGAAAGAAATTAATTCCTTGAAAAGGAACATTTCGAATGCATAAAAAGGAACATTTCGAATGCATCAAAAGCAACATTTCGAATGCTCAAACAGTAACAGATTGGAAATCAAAGCCATGAAAGTAGACCCAATCTCCTGTTAGTCAGTAGAGCATCAAACCTAGCTTGAAGGTTCACGCCGACTAAGGCTTAATTTGGTTTAGCAGTGGCGGTTGTAAAAGGAGCTGTTGTAAAGGCTGGCTTGTAAAGGGAGTTGTTGGAAACTGGATGCTCCAAACGAAGTTCTGTTTGGCTAGTCTGCGTTTGCAGAGATGTTCAAAACTGAGAACTGTTTGGCAATACTGTGTTTGGAAATGGAGATCCGTGGTTGAAAATTTTTTCTTCTAAACCATTAAAAAAAATAAACGGAAACAAACAAATTCTTTTTATTAATCTATGTTTCCCATTACTGTAAGGTCCAGTTCAAACATATATAGATATTCCAGATTACATGTAAACTTTTTAAAAATATGAAAAATGTGGTCAAGCTCGGTGCAATTGATCAGCAATTGAGTCACGCAATGCCACCATCTCATCCACCACCACCTGAATCCCTATAACATGGTCTCCACCTGAGTTTTCATTACTCTGTCATGTTCTTCTCTGAATGCCCGCTGGGTATATGAAATGTTCGTCTTCATTACAAGCACGAAAATGAGTGTCTGAGCGTGATGGGTGTGTGCGAATGTATTTATGCAAACTCATCGTTGCAATAACAATGTCTCGTTGCTTTGTCAAAATGTATGGCGGCATATCCCTAAGTATCTTCCACTTCTTCTTCCATACTCCGAATGAACGCTCTATGACATTGCGCGAGGATGAGTGAGTTTGGTTGAAGATCTCTCGACGCCCTTGTATCGGCTTGCTGCCCCTCCTAAAATCTGGTAAATGATACCGTGTACAGGAATATGGTTTTAAGAAACCACGCTGTAGTGGATATCCGACAACTACTACGTAATATTTGCCTGCAAAATTAGATATTGCACAATATGTGTGAATAATTGTAACCATAAACATAGTAATCTTACAAATTTCTTATACCAAAGAGTCTCGAGATATAAAAGGCTTACCGGGGGGCGGATATGGAAAATTATAACTGGGGTCCATAGTAGCACGCTGAAATATACGGCTATCATGAGTTGAACCCTCCCAGCCTGCTAATACGAACGTGAAACACATGTTGAAATCACAAACCGCCATGACATTCTGCGTAGTTGTGTCATGCCGACCAATATAAGCAACTTGTTGATCAGCAGGAACTCGAGCGTCAACATGTGTTCCATCAATAGCTCTTATACAGTCTTTAAAGAATGACATGTATCGAGCATCATGTAAGATTTGTGGGGGTATATCAATGAAAAGTTGATCTAACGGCTTAATGACATCAGAAGATAGTCTCTTCATTGAAGTGATACCCCTTGCGAAAAATCTACTTATAGTTTCTGTGGAGTGCTGAAATCGCTCACTAGCAAGCTGCATTGATACATTATGCCCTAATATGTGCAAGATAATTGCTAGTACTTCACGCGGTAGAGTTCTTCTGGATCCTTGTAACCCATATTATTGTGTGAGGGTCGTTAACAGATCATTAAATATTACCTTCGACATTCTAAATGAGCTGAAAAACTTGTTAGGGTGCCCACAGAGAAGTTCAGCAATCCATCGAGCTCCTGTTTGGCTTGATGTCATGCAAGCTATAGTGGAAGAACCACTTGGCTCGGTTAATTGATAATTCATTGCAAATAACAAGTCCGAGGAGGACATAAGTAGCTACAAATACATAAAAAGTTATTCATAATTACACAATAATAAATATTCTTTAATATATTCAATTTCACTGCATTATAATAAAACAAGTCTGGATGCAAAAACATAATAGTGATAAATGTCCTCTGGATGCAACAACATAAGTCTCACACCATAATAATAAATGTCCCAAAAAACATAAACATCAGTAAAAACTATCAAATAAGTACTATGACAAAATATAAAACATGTCCATCAACTAATCCGACTTTTTTCTCAAAACAAGCCTGCAACCATTTCAGACGTCGATCCTATCGAATGCTCATAAAGGTTTCGCAATTCTGTTTCTCTCTCAAAAACATGGTGTAGTAGTGGTAGAAGTTGTAGTTCAAATCATTCATAACCTCTGGAATAGTTTCGAGCTCTGCAATAGTCTCGGGAATGGTCTACAATGATGACGATATCAGGATGCGTGGCGGCTCCATCATACAACACCCAATAATGCATGATGTTTCAGCAATCTCGTCCATCGTCGAACTCCTCGCTTTCTTGCTGGTCATCTTGTTTTTTCCTTTCTCTGTCCGTTTCCCCCTCGCTTCAACAGAATTTGGGGACTCGTTAATGTTTTGTGAGCCATCTCCAGTAGACAGGTCATGTTCATCAATAGATTCTAATTCGAAATTTCTAGAATTTGGGGCTCAAGCAAGATTTCCAGCTGCTACGACCTGGCCAAACATCATATGTAATTTTTCTTCTAACTCTGGAGTTATTCCAGAAAACTAAAACTGTCTAGCATTTGGAACAACCTGACATGAACAATAAATATATATTAGGAAAACATTAATATTCACAATAATGTGTAGTTAAAAAGTAATCTTTGGAAAATACATACTTTTAAGCGTTCTTTCCACCAATCCTCCGAAGCAGTAATGGTTTTGCGAATTGGATCCCACCCTAAACCTGTCTCACGTCCCTCAAGATCTCTCCATAACTTCCAATCCTTTTTCAACTGATCTCATTTATTCTTCATTTGATTTCGATCATATGATTTACCCGTCCGAGCAAAGAAATTAGTTTTTAGGTTTGACCACCCATCCCTACTGAAGTGTGTAGTTGGGCGATTACCTAACTCTATCTCCTTCAAGCACAAGTCGCAGAAAATCATAACATCGTTCGCCTCCCATTTTGCACTAACACCACCTTCTTTATGTTTGCCCATAATCCTACAAAAATCTCAACAAAATTCTATAAAAATCACCACGAACACAAAAACACACACTACAAAAAATCGCATACACTACACACACATTTCCTAAACTAAACAAACACACACACACATTACTCACACACACTCCCTAAACTAAACAAACACACAACACTCACACACACATCAGCATATACACATGTTGGATCTTGTGGCGCCCTTAGAGGGGGGTGAATAAGGGTTCTTTTTATTTTTTTTCCTTAAAAATTAAGCAAACTTTACTAGATGAATAACAACAATATAATTGAAGAGTGCAAATGTATACTAGCTAAAAATAATAATGATTTATTTCAAAAGAGATAAATTGAATACAAAATGTCTCTATAGAGCTAGAGACAAAGGCTCATGAAATAAATAATTTGCTAGTATTTTCGTCGGTTCTTCTACCAAGAACCGGCAGGCTCTCTTCCTAGATCTTGCTACTAGCCTCCCCCTAGATCTAACCACGATCTAGACGCTACACACAAGGCAATAATTTCTCCTTAAGCCACACAAGGACTTGGACGCCACTCACAAGGAGGCGATTCTCTCCTAAGACACACAAGTACCTAGACGCCATGCACAAGGCGGCGATTTCTCTACCGGTTACAATGAGAAAGTAAAAGAAAAGAACAAAAACAAATTGACCACTTTAGGCTAGACACTCCCTTCAAACAATGCGCTGAAGATGCTGACGAATCCTTGCTAGAGATGCTTTGAATGCTTCGCACGTGTCGTCAATCTTTCGCGCTTTTGGCCTTCTTGAAAGTATGGAGTATCTCTGAGTTCTGGAGCTCTCTGAAACATAAATGCAGGAAAATGCACTCCAGGTAATGAAATTCGTGATTTCCTCAGAAAATGAAAGGTTTTTATATTCTGGCGCTATCGCCGGGCAATACTGGGTATCGTCATCTGGAGATATCGGTAACTGCTGCCACGTGTCCCACTAACTCCTCATTTTCGCATCGCACAAACGTTGAGCGCCGAATCGTGCACTATCGCCGAGCGATGCCGGTTATCGCCGTCTAGCGATAGCGAAATAACGGAAGCCACGATTTCGTCGAGCGTCGAGCGGAAATGCATCGAGTGGCACTATCGCCTGTTGCGCTACCCAATATCGCCTGGCAATATCTCCCGAGCTCAAGTCTAATCCGATTCAGCATCAAAAAGATCTTAGATATTAACCTGTGTTATCTACACACCAAAAACATCCAAATATCAAATACAAACAAGATTTATTATTAGCAAACTAGGAAGCGTGGAATGCATGCTCCAACAATCTCCCCCTTTTAATAATAACAAATCCATTAAGAAAGAAATCAATAATGTTAAAAAGTTCCACCTAATTTGAGTATCAAGACGAAGCATGTGTATGTGCACAAATTGCTCCTGGATGAAACACTCCCCCTACATGTGATCTCCCCCTAAATGGAAGCATAGGGAAATTCATGTATTTTAATTAAAGATGTGCAAAAATTATTTGTCCAAGTGTGCACAAAAATATATAACCAGACTTCGGTGAATGATTTCTTTTGTAGAGTGTCTCCCCCTTTGGTATTGTCAAAAGATAGGTAAAAGTGCGGCGGAAGCGAAAGAAGAAAAAACACAAAAGAGAGACTCATAGAGGATAGGTGAGCAATGTAGAATAAATAAAATGAGTAAACAGTAACTGTGGCAACATTCAACAAACTATATCATAAACACATACACTAGTGAATAGTTATTTGTGAAATAGTTCTCAATCCAATTCTCATAAGAAGAACGTTTAGAGAGGACAATATTGTGTACATGTGAGGTGTTGTCGGAAATACGTATGCATAGTCTTACAAAAAAAATGAACACGAGAATGTTAAAAAAACAACATAATATAGAGGTAGACATGCGGTGTAACACCCCCTATCCGTCACATAGTATATAGCAGTAGGTCCGGTCGCGGCCCGACGCCATATACCACAGACAGACCGGGTGGTTACTCAATGGAAACCATCCAACCATTTCAACGTCCTACACAGAGTCATTCTAGCGGAAGCAGTTTTATAAGTTGCAATTAAAAGAACCAAGCACAAATAGCATGAATGTCCACTAAACAAACCCAAAGGAATGAAGTACAGATAAACAAGTACTGGCCTTAAGGCCTTACAAATTGTTTCCTTCAAAATTACATGTTTTCAAACTTCGGCACGCAGGCCGGCCATACATGAATAAAGAAAACATCCAAAAAATAGGCCTTCGAGGGCCGGCACAGCAACTTGGGCTTTAGCCCGCTATTGACCGCTTGGTCCAGCAGCACCTGGAAGCAACAAACCACCGCACGGTGGCGAACAAATGCAACGGTCAACAATGCTAACCAAATTATAACGATCCCACCCACAAAATCGGGGCGGCGATGTTCCTTCCCTGCACTTTATTAGTATAATCAAGCAGTAGCAATGTCACTACATCACAGGCGTAAGCTCATACGGCCACATACCCTGTGCACTCAAGGCACATTCTCGATGAACCGGTCGATGTCACGTCAATTAAAGCCATAGACATTCTGATCTCACTGCCCCCACTTTGACGGCCAAACAATGAGCATTTTGTCTTCCCGGTATGGGTCACATCAATTTAAGCCATAGACCGTCGAAGACCCTCATCTATGCCAACGGCACATACCGAATGACATAGAACGGGTACGGTTCCTCCTGACCCGTTGCTCACGCTGCAACGTTAATTTAAAACATATGCGCGGGTCAAACTTCTCCCGAGTCCCATTTCCGTCACACACTTTACATAACCCGGTTATGTCCAAGTTGGCTCCCAAGCCACCCTGTTGGCAGAATCACGCATCTGCCCAGTTTTTCGGGTGCACCTTGGGGTTAATCCCCAAGGCTCCCTGTTGCAATCTACCACGTATAAAACCCGAAAAACAAACATTCGCACGGAGTCTTCTCCGGCCATTTATGCAATGCAACATCACCGATCCAGACCAACTTGTCCGGGTAGGCTTCACGCATCATGTCTATGTCCATTCTTGAATACGGACTCTAAACAACGGGGACTTTACATATCTAAACGAAGGAACGCCTCAAACTCACCGCAAACTCGCGAGAGCGGGCTTCATATGCAAAGAAGGAGAGCTTCACATGCTCAAGTAGAGGATCGTTACCCTAGCGTTCTTTCTTGGCGCCATGGAAATGTAAGCGGATGAAACGCACCGCACTCTATTTGCCTCCGTAGATCCGAAGTCGGTTCGCGATTTGGAGCTCTGAAGCTCCGCCGGCGACCGGATCTAGGCTTCTCCTTCCTCCTTTGCTCTCCCCTCTCTCTTGACTTAGAAAGAGAACCACTCAAGAGAAATGAGGGTTTCAAAGGCCCAAACCCGAGTATATCCCAGTAGGAACAACCCCCAACCGTCGGATCCCAAAATAAGGAAATGAATGGCTATGATTTGTAGCTAAAAAGTACAACCTGGGCCAAACACGGCCTGCGACACGCCCGTGTCCAGGGCCGTGTCCCTCATTCGCCATCAAAATTAACGCGTTACGAAACTTACACGGGTCCCGACACGCCCGTGTTTAACCTGACACGCCCGTGTTCAAACTGACACGGCCGTGTGCCTAGTCGTGTGCCCCCATCGACACAGTCCTGAAAACAACCCGAGACTCACACGGGTCTTGGACACGCCCATGTCCTATTTGACACGCCCGTGTCAAACCCGAACACGCCTGGGCTCAAGGCCGTGTTCACTGTCTCGACACTTTGTGGAGCGAAGTTCGTCGACTACCCGACAAGGCCTTGGACACGCCCGTGTCCTAGGCCGTGTTCCCTATCTCGACACATCGTCGAGCGAAAATCGTCGACTTCCCTGGCAGATCTTCGACACGAGCTCGACACGCCCTGAGACACGCCCGTGTCTCAGGCCGTGTTCGCTGTTCGACGATCGTCGACTCCAAAAATCATCGACCTCACAGCTAAATCGTCGACTCGAGCCTGACACGCCCTGGGACACGCCCGTGTCCCAGGCCGTGTGCCCCCTGCCAAATTCTAGATTTGTCCTAAAACGGCTCTCGTCGCTCTTTTGAGTTTCGGGGTGTTACAACTCTCCCCCACTTAAAAGAATCTCGTCCTCGAAATTACATAAAGGATAGAAACATAAAACCTAAATGGTACCTGAGTGAAACAACTCCGGGTACTCCGCAAGCATAGTCTGCTCTCTCTCCCAAGAGAGCTCCTCTCGACCGTAATTGTCCCAACGGACCTTGACCATCCTGATCTCTTTATTGCGTATCCGCTTGACTTCCGAGTCTTCAATACGTACGGGCTTAACCTTCGTCGTCAACCCACTATCAACCGGCACTTGATCGACCGCGATCACTTGCGTCAGCTCTTGCACCGCCTTCCGTAGCACTGATATATGGAATACATCATGTAGACCACTAATCTTCACAGACAGCTTCAACCAGTACGCTGCTTCACCAATCCGCTCAAGAACCTCAAACGGTCCAAGGTACCTCGAGCTTAGCTTCTTCAAGCGCCGCACCCGCGAGACACCCTTGAACGGCTTGATCTTCAAGTACACCCAATCGCCAACAGCGAACTCCACGTTCCTGTGCTTGGCATTATAGTACTTAGCCTGGCGGTCCTGAGCGATTAGCAACCTCTCTTGAATGGTTCTCACCAAAGAAGTAGCATCCTCCACCTCTAATCGTTTATACTACCTTGATTCACCCGTTTCTAACCAGGACAACGACGTGCAACATTTTATACCATAAAGGGCCTCGAAGGGCGCCATTTGAATGCTCGCTTGGTATCTATTGTTGTAAGAGAATTCCACCAAGTATAGGTGATCTTCCCATTACTTTCCAAAGTCCAGGATACACATGCAAAGCATGTCTTCCATTGTCCTATTGACCCTCTCGGTCTGCCCATCCATTTGCGGATGAAAGGCTGTGCTAAAACATAGCTTTGTTCCCAACATTTGCTGCACTGGCCTCCAATCATTGGACGTGAACCGCCCACTCGGTCACTCAAGATGTTGCGGGGCACACCATGAAGCCGTACAATATTATCCACATATAGATTTTCCAATTTCTCAACCGGATCATACTTCCCATGCGGAATGAAATGCGACACCTTCGTTAGACGATCTACGACCACCCAAATGGTGTCGTTCCCTTTTTGTGACCTTGGCAACCTGTGCACAAAGTCCATAGTAATGTCGTCGAACTTCCACTCCGGAATAGGAAAGGATTTCAAGAATCCTCCCGGCTTTTGGCACTCTGCCTTCACCAAGGCGCAAGTTTGACACTTCTCCACATAGAGCGCCACATCCTTTTTCAGTCCTGGACACCAGAACAATTTCTTAACATCGCGATACATCTTCGTGCTCCCCGGGTGAATCGAGTACTTGGTATGATGTGCCTCGTACAACAAATCCACCCGCAAATTGCCCACATTTGGGAAGCACAGACGACCGTCTTTCCAAAGTAATCCGTCCTCAACGACGAATTGGGAATTTGACCCATCCAGAGCCTCTATCATGAGTCGCTTCATGTGGACATCCATGTCCAACGTCTGCCGAATCCGATCAGCCAGGTCATATTGGACTTCAGTCCAATTCAATACTGCTTCAGCACTTGATTGCTTATCAACGCAAAAGATCTCCAACGCCTCCAACTCCCGAACCAATCGCTCGTCATGGACCGACATCAAATTGGCTTGCGTTGGGGACCGGTGACTCAACGCGTCCGCAACCGCATTACCTTTACCAGGCACGTAGTGGATCTTGAATGTATAGTCCCCCAAGAACTCCATCCATCTACGCTGCCGCATGTTCAGATCTTTCTGATCAATCAAATACTTCAGGCTCTTGTGATCGGTGTAGATATCAATCTTCACACCATACAAATAATGCCTCCACGGCTTCAAGGCAAAAATCACGGCCGCTAACTCCAAGTCATGGACCGGATAGTTCCTTTCATGCACCTTCAACTGTCTCGAGCCATATGCTATAACGCTTCCATGCTGTAACAGCACACAACCCAAACCACTGCCCGAAGCATCGCTATAAATCGCATAACCTTCGGTCCCACTTGGCAAACTCAACACAGGTGTCGTGGTCAACCGACATTTCAACTCCTCAAAAGCTCGTGCGCACTCCGGCGTCCAAACGAACTTCTGCTCCTTCCTCGTCAAAGTAGTGAGAGGTAACGCTATCTGCGAGAAGTTCTCTACAAAGCGCCTATAGTAGCCTTCAAGCCCCAGAAAGCTCCAAACTTCCGCTACCGTAGAAAGCTTAGGCCACTCTCGTATCATAACAATCTTCGTCGGATCCACTGCAATACCTTCCCCACTCACTATATGACCGAGGAACGCCACTGAGGACAACCAAAACTCGCACTTCGAGAACTTGACATACAATTGATTCCTCCTTAGCGTCTACAAAACCAAATGAAGATGCCTGAAGTGATCTTCCTCACTCTGCGAGTACACCAAAATATCGTCGATGAAGACGATCACAAAATGGTCCAAGTACTCCCTGAAGGTCCTGTTCATCAAATCCATGAATACTGACGGCGCATTCATCAGCCAAAATGGCATGACCGTAAACTCGTAATGCACGTATCTTGTACTGAACGCTGTCTTAGGGATATCACTCTCCCTTATCCTCAGCTGATAGTAACCAGACTTGAGATCCAACTTAGAGTACACCGTCAACCCGACCAACTGATCAAAAAGATCATTGATCCTTGGGATTGGGTACTTGTTCTTTTCCGTTAGCTTGTTTAACTCCCGATAATCAATACAGAGTCTCAATCTTCCGTCCTTCTTCTTTACAAAGAGGACCGGTGCACTCCAAGGCGAAGAACTTGGACGCACATACCCTTGCTCCAACAACTCTTGAAGTTGCACCTTCAGCTCATCCATCTCCATAGGCGCTAACCGATACGAAGAGTGTGTGATCGGTTTGGCATCACACCAAATCGCCTTAACCAACTGAAGAGTAGACACCAACGTCATGCTCGACCCCTTTCAAGCCCATAAATGTCGTCTCACAACCAGTTCCCAACTTGACTTTCTTGCGATTTCGATCAATGTATGTTTTTTGCTCCGAGAGCCAGTCCATACCAAAGATTACGTCGAGCTCCCCTAACGGTAGTAACGATGCTTATAAGTCAAAGTCTTGACTCCCTATCTGCACCTAAACACAGCAGATTCTACTTGCATGCAATGAGTGCTATTAGACAACAATGCATCCAATTTGTCTTTTGCCATCGAAGGAGGTACTCCGACGCGCAATACAAATCCTTTGCTCAAAAGGGAATGCGAAGCTCCCTAAGTGAACGGTGCTCTCGCCGAATTAATCGAAAATCAGGACAAAGCTTAGCACAAATAATTCTAAGCTAACATGCACAAGGGCAACAAGTATTTAAAGTTAAACTACTATAACTTTAAGCCGTACCTGTCATCACGATAGCGTGCTTCTTCTCGGACTTGGGACGTCCGTTCCAGCAGTCTCGGGCAAAGTGCCCCGACTTTCCACAATTAAAGCATGCGCCCGGGGTTCGACCCGTAGTCATCCCAAAAGCACCAGAAGAAGGAGCTGGACCTGAAGTCCTTGCCTTCTTATACCACCTATGGTACGCAGACTTTGAGGAGTTCGGCATTTTGAACTCCGTCTTCTGCATATCCAAGTCTTTGCTTCCTTGGATTCGATTCAGATCTCTGGCACTTTGTCCTATACCTGCTCCTGACATAGCTTCCTTTAACTTCTGAGCACCATTCCGACAGTCTTGGGCAAAGTGCCCTTCCTTGCCACACTTAAAACAACCATATGGAGCCTGACCAGTAGACATTTTAGACTTCTTGTTCCTCCTCCTTCGGTATGCAGACTTTGCAGAATCTGGAGAGTCTAGTACACTGAACTCCGATGTTCGATTGGCTTTTGCCAAATCTACTTCCAAAGATCTAGCCGATTCCACCAAGGCTCGGAATCCCAATAATTTTGGTCCTAGCAACAGAACTCGCAATTCACCCCGCAGGCCATTATAAAACCTATCGACCATCGACTGCTCGCTCTCCACTTCAGAGCCCGAGTAGCATTTTATCAACAGAAATGCTTGCAAATATTTCTCAACTGAGTGCGTACCATACACTAAGAGCATGTTCAACTGCTGACCCAACGGTCCTATAAATGACGTTTGCTCCATCACACCACCCGGCGTTGGAATTACCTCAAAAATAGGGGACTGCACACGTCTTTTATTTTGTGCACCAATCGCAGCGAACACTGCTTCCACCACCATCCTTATGGTTTCAGCGGAGGGAAGGGTTTCAGGCACGTCACTAGGTGCACTATAATCCTCAGAAACCGGATGTTCTAACGGCACAGCACTGCTTCTGGTCACCTATAGTCGTATAAAACACAATTAAGCGACCATACAAAATTGCAAAAAACAATTATAGGAACACGCAGTTCCTCAAACACGTGTATTTTCATTCCTAAGTGGACATTCATGGGTTTTTTTGATGTTATAACGATGACGCACACACATGTGCTCACCACCCCTTAAAAGAATTCGCCCACGAATTCATTTTAAGCCTGACTAAAACCAGTAGTCTGATACCAAATTGTAACACCCCCTATCTGTCGCATAGTATATAGCAGTAGGTCCGGTCGGGGCCCGACGCCATATACCACAGACAGATCGGGTGGTTACTCAATGGAAACCATCCAACCATTTCAACGTCCTACACAGAGTCATTCTAGCGAAAGCAGTTTTATAAGTTGCAATTAAAAGAACCCAGCACAAATAGCATGAATGTCCACTAAACAAACCCAAAGGAATGAAGTACAAATATACAAGTACTGGCCGTAAGGCCTTACAAATTATTTACTTCAAAATTACATGTTTTCAAACCTCGGCACGCAGGCCGGCCATACATGAATAAAGAAAACATCCAAAAAATTAGGCCTCTGAGGGCTGGCACAACAACTTGGGCTTTAGCCCGCTATTGACCGCTTTGTCTAGCAGCACCTGCAAGCAGCAAACCACCGCACGGTGGCGAACAAAGGCAACGGTCAGCAATGCTGACCAAATTATAACGATCCCGCCCCCAAAATCGGGGTGGCGATGCTCCTTCCCTGCACTTTATTAGTATAACCAAGCAGTATCAATGTCACTACATCACAGGCGTAGGCTCATACGGCCACACACCCCGTGCACTCAGGGCACATTCTCGGTGAACCGGTCGATGTCACGTCAATTAAAGTCATACACATTCTGATCTCACCGCCGCAACTTTGACGGCCAAACAATGAGCATTTTGTCTTCCCGTCATGGGTCACGTCAATTTAAGCCATAGACCGCTGAAGACCCTCATCTATGCCAACGGCACATACCGAACGACATAGAACGGGTACGGTTCCGCCTGACCCGTTGCTCACACTGCAACGTTAATTTAAAATATATGCGCGGGTCAAACTTCTCTCGAGTCCCGTTTCCATCACACACTTTACATAACCCGGTTATGTCCAAGTTGGCTCCCAGGCCACCCTGTCGGCAGAATCACGCATCTGCCCAGTTTTTCGGGTGCACCTTGGGGTTAATCCCCAAGGCTCCCTGTTGCAATCTACCACGTAGAAAACCCGAAAAACACACATTCGCACGGAGTCTTCTCCGGCCATTTATGCAATGCAACATCACCGATCCAGACCAACTTGTCCGGGTAGGATTCACACACCATGCCTATGTCCGTTCTCGAATACGGACTCTAAACAACGGGGACTTTACATATCTACCAGAAGGAACGCCTCAAACTCACCGCAAACTTGCGAGAGCGGGCTTCCTATGCAAAGAAGGAGAGCTTCACATGCTCAAGTAGAGGATCGTTACCCTATCGTTCTTTCTTGGCGCCATGGAAATGTAAGGGTATGAAAAGTACCGCACTCTCTTTGCCTCCGTATATCCGAATTTGGTTCGCGATTTGGAGCTCCGAAGCTCCGGCGGTGACCGGATCTAGGCTTCTTCTTCCTCCTTTGCTCTCCCCTCTCTCTTGACTTAGAAAGAGAACCACTCAAGAGAAATGAGGGTTTCAAAGGCCCAAACCCGGGTATATCCCAGTAGGAACAACCCCAACCGTCGGATCCCAAAATAAGGAAACGAATGGCTACGATTCGTAGCTGAAAAGTACAACCTGGGCCGAACACGGCCTGCGACACGCCCGTGTCCAGGGCCGTGTCCCTCAATCGCCATCAAAATCAACGCGTTACGAAACTTACACAGGTCCCGACACGCCCGTGTTTAACATGACAAGCCCGTGTTCAAACTGATACGGCCGTGTCGTGTGCCTAGCCATGTGCCCCCATCGACACAGTCCCGAAAACAACCCGAGACTCACACGGGTCTTGGACACCCCCGTGTCCTATTTTACACGCCCGTGTCAAACCCGAACATGCCTGGGATCAAGGCTGTGTTCACTGTCTCGACACTTCGTCGAGCGAAGTTAGTCGACTACCCGACACGGCCATGGATACGCCCGTGTCCTAGGCAGTGTTCCCTATCTCGACACATTGTCGAGCGAAAATCGTCGACTTCCCTGGCAGATCGTCGACATGATCTCGACACGCCCTTAGACACGCCCGTATCTCAGGCCGTATTCGCTGCTCGACGATCGTCGACTCCAAAAATCGTCGACCTCACGGCCAAATCGTCGACTCGAGCCTGACACGCCCTGGGACACGCCCGTGTCCCAGACCGTGTGCCCCCTGCCAAATTCTAGATTTGGCCTAAAATGCCTCCCGTCGCTTTTTTTGAGTTTCGGGGCGTTACATGCGGAGCTATACTCGTACCCAAGAGTTCAGAGCACACAAGTAAGAAATTATTCATGTAAAAATTTGCACAAGACACTTTACAATTCTTGTCAAGATGCTCAACCTCACAATGCTTATGAAGACTTATCAGGAGGGTAATTAGTGCTTGGTGGAGGTTCCTTGTCAGCCCTATATTATTTGAGTGTTTTCCATTTTTGTTGTGTAAAACAATCACCAAAGGTTTGCACTTTTGGGTTGATACACTTTCGTTACTCACAATTTTTTCTCTAGTTGAACAAAGGAGTCTGAATTTACTTGTGAGAGCATACAGAATAATTTAATAGTATAGTGCACTATACCAAACTCGGATAAAGCAGAAGCCAAAAACATGCATCACTAGTGGTTATGGTAAAACATTCACAATTCACATTTTGTAAGATGGATGCATACGAAGATTTGCACAACCGTGAGTGAAATAACATCATCATAACTAAAAGATTTCTCATACTTAGAGGCATGCGAAAACAATTTCACGAGTTTAAGAACACTAGTATGGAAATATGTAGAACGGATATAAGAGTGGTGAACTAGAGAACCAAGTTAGTATAAAACTCAAAAAAAACATTACACCTGGCCTAAATCTGAGTCAGGAAGACAATTTGAAGAAACAGCAAAGAGTCATCATCGCCAGGCGATACCGGGTATCGCCGATCGGCGATAGTGGTAAAAGTATAAAAATGGGCTCATTCAGTCAAAGGCATCAAACCAAACCTCTTTCCTGAAGACAAATTGCAGAAGGCAGAGTAGAAGTCGGCGAAACCCTAACACCTAGGTATGAAAACTTGGATTTTGCCTTTAATTCTTTGGATTTTTATGGATCTAATTGTTAGGATAGTGTAGCATGTAATCTTAGATGAGAAATTTCCAGGTTTTAAAGTATTTAAATTGTTTTTGTGGATCATAAGAAACTAGAGTTGTTTTGGTGAAAGATGTGTATAGTTTCTTGAATTTAAGAAGTTATAAAAGGATTTGGAGAAAAAAAACCTGGCAGATCTGGTATGTTGGATGAAGGGGGAAACCAGATCTGAAGTCGAAAATGGAGGAAAAGCATTTCCCGCTATCGCCCGGCGACAGTGGGTGTCGCCGGATGATGATATCCAAACAAAAATTTTGTTTCTGAAAAAAACAATTCGATATGTAGGAATGGCTTCCAGTTCCAAAGCCTGAAGAAGCACATGGAGTGACTCATATTCATTATATCAAACATTTCCGGGAATAGAGAACGCTAACATAGGAATCGGATGGGTGATTGAATTCGACCCGGCCCAACATGCACATATCCATGATTTGTTAGCAGTGGCTGGAATAATGTCGATTATTATTCCAGACACATTCTCCTCCATACTGATTCGAGAATTTTATAATTATCTCAAAGATCCGCGTTTCACGGAATTGAATGGCGGAGTCCGGTCGAAAATTCAAGGACAGGCAGTAGAAATAACACACTATGACCTGAGAGATGAGTTTGGATTAATCAAGCATGAACATACTTTAGATGTAGTAGAGAACTATCTGAAGGATAGGGATTGGACATTATTGAATATGGTTTTGCATGGAAATTCCATCAAAACACTAATTCAATCAACGGCCACCCTTACGGAGGATGCACGACTAATGCAAGATATACTGAGGCATATTGTCCTACTGAAATCCGGAGATACACGAAAAATAACGGCTCAATTGAGTTATGTGACGTACATGATTTTGGACTGAGAGTCGTTTGACATGGCAGATTTTGTCCTTTCGATAGTACGATAGCATTTAGATTGAAAAGTCCTAATTGGAAGAAATTGAACACACTACCACTTGGAGCCGTCATCCAACGGATTTTATATAAGAAATATACGTGGATCGACCTCGACTTGTACTTCAGTGATTGTATCCCATCTATATATTCGACAAGTGGAACGCCTTCCATCGGCAGATCAACACGAGGAGGGTCATCAAGGAGGAGTGAACCAATATCCACTATCTGAAACCCGCCAATTCCTAGTGGTGGATCGTTGCGAGAAGGGTTGGACGACTTGCGAGAGTCGTTTGAAGAACACAAGAGGGATGTGAAGAAAAACTTCTTGGGAATTCAGAAATTTTTAAAATTTCTGACAAAAAGTTTGAAGTTGAAGCCCACTTCAGCAGAGGCAGCAGAATGGGAAAATCCGGTCATGGAGACGCCCCGTACATCGACTCGCCGAACACGTCGGACGCGGAGCAGCGAGCACAGTTTGGCAGATGACCAAGGAGAGACCAGTGCAGGTGACAACATAAATTTTTGAAGATTTTGGGATGGCTGGACATTTTGTCGCTATCGCCCGGAGACAGTCAATGTCGCTGGCGACAGTGAATTTTTCTTCAATTTTAGTAATTAATTTATGCTGTAATGTTATGTGAGACTTAGTTGTGGTATTGTGCTTCTGTAATAATATAAGACTCGGTATCTGGTGTTTCCATTTATGGGTTATGTAATTTTTAATTTTGCTTAATGTTCATGATTTTAACACTTTAATTATGTTAATTTTTTCTTGCTTGCGATGGTAGTCTATTAATTTGAAAGATCTAGAATTCCTAGTTCTAATCGTAATAATGAAAAACGGGAATCTGGAAGTGGTTTCGTGAAAATATCCGCAAGCTGTGAATCAGTGCTTATAAAATTGACTTTGATCGTACTTTGTTTTATGTGGTCTCTTATGAAATGGTGACGTACATCAATGTGTTTGGACCTAGAATGATGAACTGGATTATATGTTAAGTCAATTGCGCTTTTATTATCACATTTTAATTCAATTGTTTCATAAACTATTCCAAAATCTTTTAAAGTTTGCTTCATCCATAAAGCTTGTGCACAACAACTGTCTAGTGCCATGTACTCGTCCTTAGTGGTGGATAAGGCAACAGAATTCTGTTTCCTACTCGACCATGAGATAAGTGAAGGTCCAAGAAAGTGATAGGTGCAACTGGTGTTTTTACGATCTAATGAACACCCAGCATAATCAGAATCAGAAAAACCATTTAATATAAATGTATCGTTATGAGGAAACCACAAACCTAATTTAGATGTGCCAATAAGATATCTAAAAATGTGTTTAACTACTTTTAAATGAGACTCTTTGGGATTAGCTTGAAATCTAGCACATAAACATACAACGAACATAATGTCAGGCCTAGAGGCAGTCAAATACAATAGCGATCCTATCATTCCTTGATAAAGTGTTTGATCTATTGATATTCCACTTTCATCTTTTCCTAACTTTAATGAGACACTCATGGGGGTATTTGCTTGTTTTAGATTTTCAAACCCAAATCTTTTAAAAATATCATGAATATATTTAGATTGACAAATAAAAATTCCATCGTGCTTTTGAGTTATTTGAAAACCAAGAAAATAAGTGAGTTCGCCTACCATGCTAATTTCAAATTCATTCTTCATAATTTCAATAACACTATCACATAATTTTTCATTTGTGGATCCAAAAATAATATCATCAACATATATCTGTAAAACGATAAGATCATCATTGATATGTTTAACAAATAAAGTACAATCAGCACTGCCCATTTTGTAATTATTTTTAGTAAATAAATAGTCAATCTATCATACCATGCTTGGGGTGCTTGTTTCAAACCATAAAGGGCTTTTTCTAATTTAAAAACATGATTAGGAAATGTAACATCAACAAAGCCTGGAGGTTGTTCTACATAAACCTCCTCCTTAATATACCCGTTAAGAAAAGCAGTTTTAACGTCCATTTGAAATAATTTAAACTTCTTAAAACTAGCAAATGCAAGAAATATTCTAACTGCTTCTAAACGTGCTACGGGTGCAAAAGTTTCATCAAAATATATTCCTTCTATTTGTGAATAACCTTTTTGCTACTAGTCTAGATTTGTTCCTAGTGACCCTAGATTCACTATCTAGTTTATTTTTAAAAATCCACTTAACCCCTACAATATGATGATTTGACGGTCTTTCTACTAACTTCCAAACCTTATTACGTTCAAATTGATTAAGCTCGTCATTCATAACTAAAAACCAAGAATTACCATTTAAAGCAGCTTCAACGCGTTTAGGTTCTATATCAGAAATAAAGCACATATTTGAAAATAACTCACATATGGATGAACGAGTACTTACCCCTCTTGATGGTTCTCCAATAACCAAATCTTGGGGATGATCTTTTGAAAATCTTAGTTCGCTTAGAGGCACGTATCCTTGCTCTTCTTCTTCTTATTATTCGACTCCTTTTTCTTCATCTTTGTCTCCAAGGTTTTCATCGTCATCTACCCTTTGTAGAGTTCTTCATTTTTACCTATATTATTATACACAAGAAAAAAAACTCATCAAATTTAACATGTATCGATTCTTCAACTATTTTAGTCCTCTTATTGTAAACTTTATAAGCTACGGGTCTTCATCACACTTTTCATCAAATTTGCAAAAGTGTTCAAAACAAAACATTTACATCCAAAAACTTAAAAATATGACACATTTGGTTTCCTTTTGAAAATATAACTCATAAGGTGTTAATTTTAAGAGGGGTCGAAGCATAACACGATTAATAACATAATAAGAAGTACTAATAGCTTCGGCCCAAAATGATCGAGGTAATTTGTATTCAGATAACATAGTGCGAGATAGTTCTTGCAAAGTTCTATTTTTCCTTTCTACCACACCATTTTGTTGAGGTGTACGAGGAGCAGAAAATTCATGTTTAATTCCTAACTCATTGCAAAAAGAAACAAATTTCTCATTATCAAATTCACCTCCATGATCTGAATGAATGCATTTTATTTTTAATTCTATTTCATTTTGAATATGTAAACATAATTTGGAAAATTCTAAAAACGCATCAGATTTAGACGATAAGAAAATTGACCAACTAAAGCGAGAGAAATCATCAATCAAAACAAAAGTGTACTTTCTACCACCTAGACTTAGTGTATTAATAGGACTAAAAAAATCCATATGTATCAATTCTAAAGGCCTAGTGGTGGAAACGACATTTTTATTTTTAAAGGAAGACTTTGTAAATTTTTCTTTTTGACATGGTGAACATAAAGATGATAAATTTACATGCAAAGAAGGTAAACCTTTAACAAGTTTATTTTGAGACAATTTTATGATTAGTTTGGAACTAGAATGTCCAGGACGTTTATGCCACAAATCTAAATCCTCCTTTTTAGAAATAAAACACTTTAATGAAGAATGTGACAAATCATTAAATCTAATCATGTAAATATTTTGAAATATAGTTGCGGTAATAACAATATCATTTGTTTTAGAGTTAATAATCTTGCATATGTTTGAAGATGAGTCAAACAAGACGTTTTAGCCAATATCACATAATTGACTTATTGAAATTAAATTATGCTTCAAACCTTTAACATATAAAACATTTGAGATAGTAAATGATTTGTTACCTACTACTCCAATGCCAATGATTTTTCCCTTTACGTTGTCTCCAAAAGTAACTACTCCTCCTTTCTTCATCTCCAGGCTAAGGAACTTTGATTTATTGCCTGTCATGTGCTTGGAACACCCTGAGTCCAAGTACCACACATCTTCTTTGTCCTTAGTCTGCCAACACACCTAGAAAGAGGATGAGAGTAAAGATCCGGCTACCCAAGTGGTTCCTCCCATAGAATAGGTGGAAGCCTTAGTCATCCAGATTTGTTTGACTAAGCACTATCCCTTCTTCTTACAAGTATGTGTTGTGTGACCAAACATATAGCATTTGGCACACTTGATGAAAGAAGTTGACGGGTTTTTTAATGTAAATTTTGACCCTTTGCTGGAAGCTACATGGACATGGGGTTTATTGTTTTTAATCTGAAAATCAGATTTTGACCCTTTCCTGCAATTTTTCCTATCGTCGACGATAGTGGATGTCGTCGGGCGATAGTGCTCAGGAGAGTATCCAAGTACGAATTTTCCAGAACCATAGTACTGGTTTCCCAAAATCATATTTAGAGATTTTTGGCAGACTCCAAATTTGTTAGTGGTCATTTCTAAATTACGGACTTGTCCCCTTAATACATTATTTTCGGACAACTATGGTGCCGCAACGATTAGCGAAGGACTTCCTGCTGCCTTCCACTTGAGATTGAGAAAACTTTAGAGATCTCTCTAAGGCCACTTTCTCTTTTGTAAGAGTCTCAACCCGAGTCTGAGTCTTAGAGAGATCTTTCTCAAGCTCCACTATCTTTATCAAGGAGGGACAATCCTCTTGACAAGACGCTTTCTCCTTTTAAGAACTTTTACTTCATTTTTTAGTTTTTTATTTTATTTAACTAATACTTTATTTTCAGATTTAATCAATTTAATTTCATGCAATATTTTGTCAAATACTCACAAGTTCTCAAAAATTCAAAATATAAATCATCAAAGGTTTCAGGAGTTACCTTAGTGTTGCTCTGGACACTGCTTCCTTCATCATAAGATGAAGCGCTCTTTCCCATCAAGAACATGTTGGCCTCATCTTCAGTTTCTGACCCTGAACTGCTTGACTCCTCAGAAGTGGATTCATCCAATGTTTCAGCCTTTAAAACTTTCTTCTTATCTTTCTTTTCGTACCGCTTCTCCTTCAGCTCTTTCAGATACTTTGGGCACTTGCTCTTTATGTGGCCAATCTTCCTGCAATGATAGCATTCAGGTGGTGGTCTATCTTCGTCAACCTCTCCTTCAGCTTGGAACTTTCCTTTCCTATTCCCAGATTCTTGCCTCTTGAAAAATCTCTTGAAAGAATTTCTTCTTTCAGGATTTCTTATAAATCTTCTGAATTTCTTCACAATCATGCTCTCTTCATCTTCATCGTCATTTTCATCAGACTCGCTTTCCTTCTCCTTCTTGGACTTCAACGCCAAAGCTTTCTTTCTTGGCTCAAAGCTATACTCTTGTTGTTGAATCCTAGACTTTACTTCATGAGTTTTCAAGTTGCCTATGAGATTCTCAATTTGGAGAGACTTTAGATCGTGTGACTCCGAGATGACAGTCACTTTAGGATTAAATTTCGGGGGAAGCGATCTAAGTATTTTCCTCACCAAATCTCCATTTGAGAAATTCTTCCCTAGAATCCTTGAGTCGTTTACTATCTTGCTAAACCTTGTGTACATGGAGTCTACATCTTCATCAACCTCCATTTTGAACTTCTCAAACTCTGATTCTAGCTGGAAAAGCTTTGAGTCCTTTACCTGTGATGTTCCTTCATGAGTAACTTCAAGAAGATTCCAAATATCATATGCAGTATCACATACACAAACACGGTTAAATTCACTCCTATCTAACGCACAAAATAAAGCGTTCATTGTCTTAGCATTATTCTTACATCGAAGCTTATCTGCTTCATCCATTTGTCCTTGGGTTTTTCGATAGAGACACTTCCTACAATAGTTATAGGAGTAGTGTAGCATGTTTCTACCATGCCCCAAACATTGATATCTAGTGCTATTAGAAAGCATCGCATTCGAGCTTTACAATAGTTGGAGTCAGTGCCCGTGAATAAGAGAGGTCTACTAATACCTTGACCCTTAGAAAACACGTGAGTGTTTTGTGCCATTACTCCCGGTGGTGAAACTGATTTTGGAGTAACCTGGCTCTGATACCAAGTGTTGGATCTTGTGGCGCCCTTAGAGGGGGGGGGGGGTAAATAAGGGTTCTTTTTATTTTTTTCTTAAAAATTAAGCAAACTTTACTAGATGAATAACAACAATATAATTGAAGAGTGCAAATGTATACTAGCTAAAAACAATAATGATATATTTCAAAAGAGATAAATTGAATACAAAGTGTCTCTATAGAGCTAGAGACAAAGGCTCATGAAATAAATAATTTGCTAGTGTTTTCGCCGGTTCTTCTACCAAGAACTGGCAGGCTAAAGCGTATCTCTTCCTAGATCTTGCTACTAGCCTCCCCCTAGATCTAACCACGATCTAGACACTGCACACATGGCATTGATTTCTCCCTAAGCCACACAAGGACTTGGACGCCACTGACAAGGCGGCGAGTCTCTCCTAAGCCACACAAGGACTTAGACGCCACGCACAAGGCGGCGATTTCTCTACCGATTACAATGAGAAAGTAAAAGAAAATAACAAAAACAAATTGAACACTTTAGGCTAGACACTCCCTTCAAACAATGCGCTGAAGATGCCGACGAATCCTTGCTAGAGATGCTTTGAATGCTTCGCACATGCCGTCAATCTTTCGCGCTTTAGGCCTTCTTGAAAGTATGGAGTATCTCTGAGTTCTGGAGCTCTATGAAACAACAATGCAGGAAAATACACTCCAGGTAATGAAATTCGTGATTTCCTCAGAAAATGAAAGGTTTTTATATTCTGGCGCTATCGCCGGGTGATACTGGGTATCGCCATCTAGCGATATCGGGTACCGCTACCACGTGTCCCACGAACTCCTCATTTTCGCATTGCACAAACGTTGAGCGCCGAATCGTGCACTATCGCCAAGCGATACCGGTTATCATCGTCTAGCGATAGCGAAATAACGGAAGCCATGATTTCGTCGAGCGTCGAGCAGAAATGCGTCGAGTGGCACTATCGCCTGTTGGCGCTACCCAATATCGTCTGGCGATATATCCCGAGCTCAAGTCTGATCCGATTCAGCATCAAAAAGATCTTAGATATTAACCTGTGTTATTTACACACCAAAAACATCCAAATATCAAATACAAATAAGATTTGTTATTAGCAAACTAGGAAGCGTGGAATGCATGCTCCAACAACACAGAGAACTCACACACACACACAGCAACACACACACACACAACAATACACACACATAGCAGCAGCAACAGCACACACATCTGCAGCACACACACACACACACATCACACACACACAGCAGCAGCACACACACATTTCCTAAACTAAACAAACACACACACACACACATTACACACACCAACACATACACTCATAAACAAACACAGACTCATAAATAAGCATACACACACACTCACACTCATTACAAAAACACTCAATACAAACACACATACACATTCCATAAAGTAAACAAACACACAGCACTAACACACGCATTCCCTTAAACAAATACACAGCACTCACACACACATCTGCACACACACACACAGCACTCACACACACACACACAGCAGCAGCACACACACACATCTGCAGCACACACACACAACAGCACACACACATTACACACACAACAGCAGCACAGACACACACACAGCAACACACACGCACACACATCAGCACACACAGCAGCACACACTCATCAACAAACACAGCAGCAGCACACACACAAGCTCACAGCTGCACACACATACACGCACATCAGCACACACTCATCAACACACAGCAGCAGCACACACACACATTCACAGCACACACACACACACACACACACACACACACACACACACATACAGCAGCACACAAACAACATACATACAGACTCAAAACACGAACAATACACAATTGACAACACTCACACACAACACACCTACACATTCTGGCTAGTGAAATACTCATCACTCAACACACAACACACCTACACATCCTTGCTAGAGAAATAAACACAAAATTCATCCAAAAAAAAGCAAAAAAGAATTGGAGGGGAATTGGAAGGTATACCTGCTGGAGATTACTGGCGATTGCTCCACACGAACAGAAATGGCGAATCTACACAGTGCAAGGAAATGGGTTGGGGAAATGGATATATCATCTACATATTTTAGGAGAAATGTCTGGCAACTATAAATTGCAAGAGGGAGAAGAGTGTTGTCGGAGAAGCTTACATGCGCCGAAGAAGTTGGCTAACGATGTGATCTCTGAGCCGGAGAGAAATCGCGACGGAGAAGCTTTCCGACGGTGGTGTTGGAGAAGAGGGCATGTGCCAGAGGCGATTGCAGTTGTCGGATGAGATGCACAGTTGTTCGTCGCTGGAGCCGAGTGCACAGTCGTCGATCGCAGTTGGGGAGAAGACGATTGCAAGTGCTGTCGGAGAAAAAAATCCCGCAACCTAAAAATGCGAAGAAATGGAGGCCCTGCCCACAGTTTCCGCACGCAATATTTTCACATCACGGGATTTCAGCTGCGGGTCCAATTAATAGCGCCTAAACAAATGGAAAAATCCAAAATCTGGCATTTATAATAAACGGAAACGCACAAAAAAGCTAAGAACCTTCTTCCAGGAAAGCAAAGCCGGAATCAACCAAGCAGATTGACAATCCATTCTTCAAATAGAAAACAAATCTTAACACCATCGCCTATTGAGCTTTGTGGAGAGAGAGTTCGAGAAAGGAAAAAAAGAGGTGATTGTTAACCGCAGCCCGTTATTTTGCTAGCCGCACCCCAAAATCTCCCAATTTTTTGCATCTTTCTGAAATACGCCTTGTACATGCAATATCAGGAAAAGTGTTCAACATGAAAGTTGTAGATATCGATTAGATCTACAACTTTTGTGTTGATCACTTTTCCTAAAAATGCATGTACAAGGCGTACTTTGAAAATATGCCAAGATTTTGCGCCTTTTCGAAATACGCCTTATACATGCAATTTCAGGAAACGTGTTCATCACGAAAGTTGTAGATCTTGTCAATATCTACAACTTTCGTGTTGAACACTTTTCTTGAAATTGCATGTACAAGGCGTATTTCGAAAAGACGAGAAAAATTGTGAGATTTAGGGGTGCGACTAGCCAATTACGGGTTGCGGTTAACAATCACCCAAAAAACAGGAAAGAAGCTACAAACCCTGACCCTCCGATGACGATTCCAGATAACCACTGAGGAATCTTCTCTTACCTGATATCTCTCTCTCTCTAACACTTCACCTCCCTTTTGAAGAATAATAATTACGAATTGTAGAGTTTCTTATAGAAGCCGGTGAAATTCGAGACATACAGTTGTAGATTCAGTAGTTAAAAATTTCAAAGTAAAAAAAAGGCGATTGTTATCTGCACTACACTTTTGGTTATTCGCACATTATTTTGAGCGTTTTTTAGGGTTTCAAAAGATGATAACCACACTAATCCGCACACAACATATCCGTCGTCCCCCGCTCCTTCATCGCGGAAAACCATCTCGTGGAGCCGCGACCTGCCCCATCCCCGACGCCGTCGGGGCTTCGCCGGCCAGCGCCCTCTCCTACAGCCCCCGTCCCCACATCACTATCGGCCATCGCCGTCCGAGCCCTGCCTAGTGGTTTCGTTATTGGGCCATCAATATCTTAGAGGCTGATCTAGGGTTTTGCCTCTAGGTTTCAGAACTTCACTGGCTAGGACTACAAAGGCCGACCTAGAGGTTCGACCTCCTTCTTCTCCGGCAACCCACCAAGCTCCGCCTTCCGTATATTATTTGGTATATTTTACCTATCTTGATCCTCCTCTTAAAACTTTTTTTGGTTATTCCACCACATTTATTTACTATAATTAATGTATGGATTGGGGTTTTTGTTTCTTGGATTGTCAAGGTGTGATGCATTCAAAAATTTGGAAAATACATGTTTAGTCATAACCGGTATGAATTTCATTCATTTTCTGTCTTTGGTATGTTTTTTGAGTTTCCAAAAATTTGGACAATGCATGTTTCGCCATAATTAGTTTTATGTGTTGTTTTTCAAGATCCTAAATTACTCATTAATGAAAAAGAGCAAAGGTTGAGGTTGATGTGGGCATGCATTTTGAGACCAAAAATGTTTTTCATTCAAAAGAAGATTTGGTGAATTGGGCTCGTGCTGTTGGTAGAATTTTTGGGTATCTTGTCACTATTAGGGCATCTAATAAGATTGTCGGACGTCTTAGACCTATCGTATTGTTGGGTTGTGATAGAAGTGGACATTATAGAGATAACCAAAATAAAAAAGGATGGGTTAAGAAAGGTCTCCGCAAAACTACATCTAAGAGATGTGGATGTTTATTTACAGTTAAAGGAAAGAAGGAGGTCAATTTAGATGAGTGGCGAGTCGAAGTTCTGTGTGGCATCCACAATCATGAGAAAGTTTATTTAGAGGCACATGCATATGCTGGAAGGTTAAACCTGGAGGAAGATAAACTAGTTGAACAAATGTACAGTGTTGGTGTTAAACCGAGGAAAATACTTTCGTGTGTTACAGGGAAAAATGTTAGTAATACCACTGTAATGTGAACAATCTATAATGCAAGGGCAAAGTTACACAAAAAACAGTTAGATAGTCATACTCCAATACAATATTTGTATAAGTGCATTGAAACCGCGGGCCATATCAGTTTCAATAAATTGTCGGAAAATAGTACAAAACTTCAAAGTCTCTTTTTTGCAAATCCGACTTCAATCAAGTTGACGAATATGTTTCCAACTGTTTTCCAACTAGATTGTACGTATAAGACTAACAAATATCGAATGCCTCTTCTATGTATTGTTGGGATGACTTCTACCTATAAAACTTTCTATTCCTATTTCACATTTCTATCAGACGAAACTCAGTCTAGTTATGAATGAGTTTTGGATTGTTTTAAGTCTATACTTGCCCCAGAAAGTTTTCCAACTGTTATGGTGACAAATAGAGAAATTGCTCTTATGAATGATATTTTTAAAGTTTTTCCAAATGCAAAAAATATTTTATGTCGTGTTCACAATAAAAAGAAATATTCTATGAAAGTGAGGGGATAGATCTGTCTTAACTCTAGAGGGGGTGAATAGAGTATTATAAAAACTTGATTTGTTTTTATTGCAGAATTAAAATAAGTGGTATTAATATATATATAAAGAGAGGTAAGAAAAAAAAAACTATCACAGCACAGTAGAAATAAAGAATGGAGCATTACAGACGACACAAAGATTTTATAGTGGTTCCCCAAAACTTGGTGCATCCACTCTTCTACCACCCTGGTAGGAATCCACTAACAGGTTTTTGTTCAGATGCCCTGCCACCACAGGTTTTTGCTCAGGTGTCCTGTCACCATAAGATCTATTTCAAAGGAGATCTCACAAACCTTTAAGTTTTTGATCAGGTGCCCCAAAACCAATCCAAGTCTTTTCATAAGGAGACTTGAAAACCAGATGATAACTTTTGAAGGGAGTTAAAAACCCTTTTTACAGTAGCAAAAAAAAATGATGTTGTCTTCTCTTTCTCAAATACCTGAGAAGACTTAGTGGATGCTGTTTTCAAAGCTCCCCTTGAGATGAAGAAAGGTTCAGGAAGATGAGAGCTTTGCACAGGGTGTATGCCTTGAAGTTGGCTTGCTGATCTTCCGGAACTTTCAGACAGATGTTGATTGTTGTCTCTAGAAAAATCCTGAAGCAGAAACTGAAGAAGTCTACCGATCTGTGTGTTGATGGTCTTCTTCAATTTCCTATAAGAACGATAGCAATGCTTTTCTCTGAAAAGTGTATCAATGGTTGTTGTTGTTTTGTTATTGAAGAGAGAAAAATTGCTTTTTATATCCTGAGAAATTTCAGCCTTTTTAAAATTTGAATAATATCCTGAATTTACTACTGAGATTTTGAGAGTTGAACAACTGGATTCTGGCTTTTAATGAGTTTTCTCAACTATCCCAGTAAATAAGTCAAGTAATTAACTCTGTGAAAACCATAATTAATGCTGCCAAGAAACGGCTATTTTTTTGAGAATATGAGCATTAATTATCAGAGAATTACTGCCTTAGAACAATACAAATTGAAGTCAAAATGAGAGAGAATACGTCAAATTGATACTGAAGGAAATAAATCGAACTCAGGACAGATTTCATCGAACTGAACTCCAAGTTCGTCGAGCTGAAAAATCTCATTCGTCGAGCTGAGCTAAGATATAATTGATCTGGAAGATATCTATCAATGCTGAGTTCCAAGTTTGTAGACCAGAGAATCTGAGTAGAAGAAGGAAGATCGTAGACCTGAGCTCATATTTCATCGAGCTTAGCTCAGAGTTGACACTCTGAGTTCGTCGATCTGCGATCGACGGTCGTCGAGATGAGTTCAAAAAACTTCGAACTAATTTTCTGAACTCTTTAAAACTGCATTTATTCTAAGTCTGAATCTCTAAATACTTTTGAGGGCTGGATTAAAGATGTCTAACCTAGTCAGACTGACATAGACCTTAGAACTAACAAATTGACCCTAGGCTATACATGGTGGGTCAATAACCTAATAGTGAACCTAGCCTAAATCCAAACTAGGGATCCAACAATCTCCCCCTATTTGGGTGAGGTCACTAAATAAAATAGAAAAGCATGCAAACACAAAGAAATATAAATATCTGACAAAATTTAAACTATTTAGCAGATATGATATGGCTAAGTTCATCACACATATAAATCACAAAAAAATAGCAAATCAAAAAAAGTGCTTAAGATCTATCAGAGGGAGGAGCAGAAGATGACTTAGCAAAAGCAATTGTCCTGTTTGGATTTTCTACATCGTTTTGAGACATCTTCAGGTCTTGATCCCCAAGAAGTGTTACAGATGCAGATCTGGGCACTATAGCTTCTAGATGGATCTGCATGTATTCATTAGGGTCAAATAGATTTCTGTTTACCTAAAATTTATTAAACTCCTTCTGTCTATAGGTACACTTTATAGTGAATTTAGATGGATATACTCCTTTTGCTCTGGCTTTGTTAATTTGAGATAACCCAATCAGCTCTTGGAATCTGGCCATCCTGAAATTAGGATCTAATTCAGGTTCATAGGTTGGAGAGAGAGGCCTCTCTAGATTAGATTTAAGAGCATCCTTAGAAGACTTTTGAGGATTTCTGAAAAGAATGGATTGCTGTTGAAAGTTGGTTTGAGGGAAAGACTAATGAGTTTGGCCTGAATAATAAGACCTTGGAGGTTTACATTGACTATACTTCCCAGCTGGTCTGAAAGACTGATGGGAGGCTGGCCTTGGAGACTGAGAACTACTTGAGGCTGGCTTCTGAGTCTTAACAACATTTCCTGATGCACCTGCAGCATGAAGAGGAGAAGGAGGAGGTCCTCTCCTAGTCTGCCTAGGTGGGGAACTGTAACTTTTCCTTTTCTTTCTTTTCTTGAGCTCATTCTTATAGAATTTCATCAAGTGAGCCATATCTGGAGTGAGGGGAATATTGTGCAGAATGTAGTAAGGAGTATCAGCAGTAGGGTTGGACTTAGGAATAGCCTTGGGAGGAGCCTTTCTCTTTTTAGACTTTACTTTTTTAGAACATGAATCATCAGAATCCTCATCATCATCAGATGATTCAGGAGGATTATCATATAGATCATTCAATTGCTTTAGCCATTCAGCTGAGACTCCTGGAACCTGAGGCTGTATTTGAACTGCTGGCTCTACAGAAATTTTTGTAACAATCTGGGTACTTTCTTCTTCCATGTCTTCAAACATAAGATCATCAAGATTTGGAAAGGGAGTTTCATCCCAAGGAAGATTTGGAGGAGAGAAAGCCTTAGGCTTAGAAACAGGAACTGTCTCACAAGAATCTTTAACAACTAGGCTTTCTGTAATCTCTGGAACAACAAAACTTGCCCTTAGTTGATTCACAACTGCATGACTTATTGGAGCAGTATAATACACTATGGCCTTGGAGTGATCAACATCAAAACTTGGTAAAAACTTTCTGTAAACTGAATTAAAAGAATTAAGTAAAGAAATTAAATCCACTGTGGGATTGATGTTGCAATCATCAATAGTGATAATCTCTGGAACTGCTTCTATACAAACTGAATCTGCTACTGCTGCTAGATAAATTGCTACATGTTGGAACCCCAGTTATGATTTGGGCAAGGATCACTATTAGGTTTGCTTAGATTGACCCAAAATATATAGTCATGGGTCATAGGTTTATTTCCATATTGGCCCCAGAAGAATTCCAAGAAAAGCAGTTCAGTCAGAAAATCAGTTCGACGATAGTCGAACTTAGTTCGACGAACGTTGAACTCAGGTCGACGAATTATGAGTTCCTTCTCTGAAATCAGGTCGATGAACTCTAATCTCAAGCAAGAAGTTTAGCTCAACGAATTCCAGCAGAGATCGACGAACTCCGAGCTCAGGTCGACGATCGCTAAACTCAAGACAGATTTCCAGCTCGACGAAATAGAAGCTGAGCTCGACGATCTGCAAGCTCAGGTCGACGAATTCTGTGCAATCAGTTACAGTCGGCAGAATTAATTACAGTCAATCACCAGGCCTATTTATTTACAGTTGGCAGATCAACTCAAGAATTAATTACAGTCAATATGGAAAGAGCCGTTCAAATGCTGCATTAAACATGGGCTGTTTCAGAAGATTAATTCAGGATTAACTCCCAAGGCATCTTCTATTCTCGGGAATGCTTCTACCGTCATCAAGATTAAAGATTTCAAATGTTTGAATGAGATATAAGACTTTTACAGGAAGAACAAGAAATAATAGGCAGAGATAGAAATAGACAAGACAGTGAATAAGAACATGGGCTTTTCAGTTTACATTGAAGGAGAAACTCTACATCAACATTTACACAGAGTTTTCCATCTGCTCCAAGCTTCTCAAGAGACATACATTTATATAGTCTAAGAGGCTTGCTGGAGACATCATTATTTTGAAGCACTATTGCCCTGAAGCAAAGCTCCATCTTCATGAACCATCAACATCTCAGGGGGAGCTCTTTGCTAACATCAAATCCACACAAGTCTTCTCAGTTGTATATTGAGAAAGAGAAGACAAAATCATATCTCACCCCCCCCCCCACTGTATAAAGGGTTATAACTCCCTTCAAAAGTTATTCCTGGTTGCAGGTCACCTGACCAAAAGACTTGAGGTTTGGTTTTTGAGCACCTGATCAAAAGCTCATTGGTGTCAGTCACCTGATCAAAACTCTGAGTGGATTCCTACCATGGCGGTAGAAGAGTGGGTGTACCCAGGTTGGGAAACCACTATAAAATCCTTGTATCTTCTGGTTGCTTGCTCTCTTTCTTAATTTTTCTTTGTGCTGTGATCTTCTGCTTTTTATAGTTATACATATAACTCTAATTAGTGCTAGTTAAGATCTATCCCCCAAACTTTCAATTGGTATCATAGCAGGTTTTCTTGGTTGTACAGGCTAACATCTGAACCAAAACGATATGATAGATCTTATACATCTTTAGAGTTATCATGGCACAAAATGAAGAGTTTTCAAGCAACAGACTACCTATGTGCAATCTAAATAAGTTTGCATCATGGAAGACAAGGATTAGGTTTTATATGAACTCCATTGATAAAAGCATTTTCAACTCCATCTTGTCAGGTCCAGCTCCACCTCAGGAAACAACAAGTACCAATGTTGTTCCATCATCTCAATGGACAGATGCCCAGAAAAGACTGAAGATTGCTGACGCACAAGCAATGAACATTCTTGCACAATCAATGTCTGATGAAATTTTTCAAGAGGTTGCTGAATGTTCATCTGCAAAAGATATGTGGGACTCCCTCATAGCAACGGCTGCTGGATCAGCTAAAGAAAGAATAACTGATGCTGAAACCTGGAGTGACTCTGAAGCTTCATCCTGCACAATTGAAGATGAAGAAGAGTCAAGAGCAATAGAGTTCTACTTAATGGAAATAAATGCCTCTTGCAGCAACCTTGATGAAGAATCATACTCCGATGAAGAATCAGAATGTGAATCAGAAGATTAGGTAATCTCTAACCTTGATCTTTCATTAGAAGAATTTAAAACTGAGTTTAAATTATTATGTAAAGACTTGATTCAATCTAAAAAAGAAATAAAACTTCTCAGAGAGAAATTAAATACTGTATCTTCTAAAAATATAAAACTTAAAGAAGATTTAATGAACGCCCTTGAACAAATAACTCATCAAGAATCAATTAAAGAAAGAGATAAGTTAGAGAACATAGACAAAATAACTGAAGTTTTACCAAATTAAACCAAAAAACTTCAAAAAATTTTAGTTCAAAATAATTCGTCGAACCGAGCTCGACGAAAACAACATCATTGGTTGAACAAAGCTCGACGAACTATGAACAAAGATTTCAATCTTAACTGGTCTGAAATATATGCTCGACGAAATAGATATAATTCGTCGAACAGAGGTCGACGAAAATGGAACAGAGAAAACAATCTCCATTGTTCTCTGGACAGAGATTGATGATCTCAATACTATTCATTGAACTCAGGTCGAAGAAATTACTTTAATTCGTCGAACTCACAATTTCAGAACAGAAATTTTTATTCCTTTCAAAATTATAATCAAGCTCAAAATGTTAAAAATCCTTTTACTAAATGGATAATCCTACCTTGAAAATATCATCCACTTGGTTATCATAATCAACTTGGATATTCCTTTATTTCTAATTATTATAAAAGAGAACCAGGACCCAAGGTAATCTGGGTCCAGAACTTTTAACATCTCTTTGCAGGACAAGGCAGGACAAGACATGCCATACCACAATGGAGCTGTGGTATTTGATAGCAATCAAAGCTATAGTCTCAGCCAATATATAGAATACTTTAGTGGCTGTATAATGAGAGATTATTTGAAAGGCTAAAGCAGTAGAGAGTTATAAATTCTACTAAGATTTGGGCAAGGAATTTGGGCAAGGAAAAGTAAATAGGGGAGATTGTTTGTTTTATAAAGAGGAAACTACTTTGAAGGATGCAATAATATCTTTATTTTATTTAATTTATTTCTCAGAGCACCCTTGTACATCTGCTGAACAATTTTATAAATCAGGCAGATTGATTTTGCTTTGTATTATATTTGTTTTTATGTAAATAGTGTCCTCACCCAAATAGGGGGAGATTGTTAGAACCTCAGTTATGATTTGGGCAAGGATCACTATTAGGTTTTCTTAGATTGACCCAAAATATATAGTCATGGGTCATAGGTTTATTTCCAGATTAGCCTCAGAAGAATTCTAAGAAAAGCAGTTCAGTCAGAAAATCAGTTCGACGATAGTCGAACTAAGTTCGACGAACATCGAACTCAGGTCGACGAATTATGAGTTCCTTCTCTGAACTCAGGTCGACGAACTCTAATCTCAAGCAAGAAGTTTACCTCGACGAATTCCAGTAGAGCTCGACGAACTCTGAGCTCAAGCCGATGATCGCTAAACTCAAGACAGATTCCCATCTCGACGAAATAGAAGCTGAGCTCGACGATCTATGAGCTCAGGTCGACGAATTCTGTGCAATCAGCTATAGTCGGCAGAATTAATTACAGTCAATGACCAGGCCTATTTATTTATAGTTGGCAGATCAACTCAATAATTAATTACAGTCAATATGGAAAGAGCCGTTCAAATGCTGCATTAAACATGTGTTGTTTCAGAAGATTAATTCAGGATTAATTCCCAAGGCATCTTCTATTCTCGGGAATGCTTATGTCGTCTTCAAGATTAAAGAATTCAAATGTTTGAATGAGATATAAGAGTTTTACAAGAAGTACAAGAAATAACATACAGAGATAGAAATAGACAAGATAGTGAACAAGAACATAGTGAAGGCTTTTTAGTTTACAGTGAAGGAGAAACTCTACATCAACATTTACACAGAGTTTTCCATCTACTCCAAGCTTCTCAAGAGACATACATTCATATCAGTGTAAGAAGCTTGCTAGAGACATCATCATTCTGAAGGCCTATCACCCTGAAGCAAAGCTCCATCTTCCTGAACCATCAACATCTCAGGGGGAGCTATTTGCTAACATCAAATCCACACGTCTTCTCAGTTGTATATTGAGAAAGAGAAGATAAAATCATCTCTCACCCCCCCCCCCCACTATATAAAGGGTTATAACTCCCCTCAAAAGTTATTCCTGGTTGCAAGTCACCTGACCAAAAGACTTGAGGTTTGGTTTTTGAGCACCTGATCAAAAGCTCATTAGTGTCAGGTAACTGATCAAAAGCTCATTGGTGTCAGGCACCGGATCAAAACTCTGAGTGGATTCCTACCAGGGTGGTAGAAGAGTGGATGTACCCAAGTTGGGGAACCACTATAAAATCCTTGTGTCTTCTGGTTGCTTGCTCTCTTTCTTTATTTTCTTTGTGTTGTGATCTTCTGCTTTTTATAGTTATACATATAACTCTAATTAGTGCTAGTTAAGATCTATCCCCCAAACTTTCACTACAGCTGCTGGAGCTTCTTCCTAGAACATCTCCCCCTGCCTGGATTCAGAGGGTACTGAACCCAGGCCCTGGAAAGAAGAAGGGATAGAGGAAGAGGAAGCAAGAAGAGCAGCAATAGAGTTTATGGAGGTAGTTAGAGGAGCAATTTCCTCTGCTATGAGATGCTTGATATTTGGAGAGATAAGCTCCAAGATAGTGGAAATAGGGGAAAATCCAATTGCATAAACTCAGGTGGTGTCTGAGTAGATACAGATGGATGGATGGAGGAAGAGGGAGGAATGAAATCTGGCATGACTTTATCCTGAGATGGAGATTGTTGATGTTGAGGAGATGGTGATGGAGATGGTAAATGATCAAAAGTTGGAAATGAAGGAGAAGATTGTAGTAGTATGTCATCAAGGTGAGGTGGTATAGGAGATTGAGGAGGTGGGGATGGAGAATCCTCTGGTATGTGGATTGGAGATTGAGGAAGTGTAGAATGAGGTTATGATGGTGAGGCAGTAGGAGTTTGAGAGGAAGTGGATGGTTGTTGGAGGGGATTTGATGAAGTAACTGTGGATTGTGGTAGAGATGGAGGAGTAGGAGCTTCTTCTTCAGGTGAGCGAGTGACTGTTACTGTCCTGGTATTCTCTGAAGCTCTGGAAGAGGAGGAAGCCCTGGATGACTTAGAGATGGTCCTCTCCCATCTACCAAATAAGGCAGAAGTTAGCCTCTTGGAGGCATTGATGAACATGGTTTGGGAGACCAAAAGTTTAGGAGCCTTGGCCTGGAGGAAAATTCTCAAAATCCTCCCAAAACATACTTCTTTCTTTAAGTTTTTCTTCTTGATTAATTCAAACTGCAACAAACCCCAATTTACTAATTTCTTATTAACCAGGGCACACATCACCAAGAATTGGTTCCTGGTAATATAATCATGAGTTGTGTGCTTTCCTAGCAACACTTTCCCTACTACATCACCCAGAAAATTATATTCTACGGACAAGTTTTTCTTCAACAATTTATTAGGGTTTCCCTCTGGGTGACCCATCTTAATCAACATAGAATCATACTCAAAACTGTCTAATTCTATATCCTCTTCTCCATTAACAAGACCAAAAATCTCAGTTAAAATAGCAGGCATTAGAGTAACTTGATGGCCTGCGATGGTACCAATCATTGTTTCTGCATCTAGGTAAGTTGAAGTATAGACCCATTCTCTTATCTAAGTCGCTGGCAATTTGATCCCGGTGGTCATAAGTTTCCACAGTTGTTGTTCTTCAAAAAGTTGCAGAATATTAGTGAATATTTGATCGGTATGGTTGAATGAATCGAAGTCGATGTCGAATCCAGTATCATATTTCATGCTGGAGAAAGAAAATGTCGTAATCGCCATTGTTTTCCTGCAAAAACGAGAGAGAGAGATCAAGTGCAAGAGAACTAGAAAGTGCGGGATAGAGCTCGATGAAAACCTAGTTATATGATTTTCAGAATATGAAGCGGCAAACTCTGTCATGCGAAAAAAATCTTCGTTCTCAGGTCGACAAAAAATTTCATGAAGAAATGATATCGTCGATCTCAGTTGGAAGAGGGGAAATAATTTTCGTCGTTCTCAGGTCGACGAAAACTTTTCTGAAGCAAGATCGTCGATCTCTGCTCGATGAAAATAACTTCACACAGAGAGTTCGTCGATCTCAGGCCGACGAAATTTCTCAAGAATAGTTCTCAGATCGTCGATCTCCGCTCGACGAACTGTAACCAATTATTCGACCTCAGACAGAAATTAAATTAACCTTCTCCATTGATCATACCTAGCTGATTCAAAGAGACTAGATGTTTCTTCTCATCTAAAAGTTTAGTGAAGATGTCTGCTCTTTGTAAATCAATAGAGATAAAGACAAGGTTAATTTTCTTTTTGTCTACACAGTCTCTAATGAAATGATGTCTTATTTCAATATGCTTGGTTCTACTATGATGTACTGAATTTTGTGTAATGAAAATTGTACTGGTACTATCACAAAATATAGTTGAATTATTTAGATTGTAACCATAATCTAGGAGTTGATTTTGAATCCACAATATTTGTGAACAACAATTGTCAGCTGCAATGTATTCAACTTCTGCAGTTGAAGTAGACACAGATTTTTGTTTCTTATAAAACCAGGACACAAGCCTATCACCAAGGAACTGGCATGATCCTGATGTGCTTTTCCTGTCAACTCTACATCCAGCAAAGTCAGCATCTGAGAATCCAGTTAATTCAAATTCTGACTCAGTTGGATAAAAGATTCCTAGATTTGGGCAACCCTTTATATATCTCAAAATCCTTTTAAGTAAAATATGGTGAGATTCTTTAGGGTTCACTTGGAACCTAGCACAAAGACATGTAACAAATATTATATCTGGCCTACTAGTTATGAGATATAATAAGGACCCAACAATAACCCTATATGTTTTCTAATCAACTGGCTTGCCATTTTCATCGAATCAATCACAATATTGGAAATCATGGGTGTTTTCTTGTCTGAGGCATCAGTCATTCCAAATCTTTTAACTAGCTCCTTAGCATATTTTGATTGAGATATGAAAATGTCATCTGGGGATTGCTTTATTTGGAGACCAAGGAAGTAAGAAAGCTCATCCATACTACTCATTTCAAACTTGGAATACATCAGGTCAGAAAACCTTTTGCATAGTTTGGAATCAGTAGATCCAAAAATGATGACATCTACATATATTTGTACTAACAATATGTTATGTTTATGATTCCTAATGAACAAAGTTCTATCTATAATACCCCTAGTGAACTTATTCTCTAAAATAAATCTAGTTAGGATCTCATACTAAGCTTTTGGAGCTTGCTTTAAACCATAAAGAGCTTTATGCAATTTAAAAATAAAGGACGGATGAGTTGGAGAAATAAAACCTGGTGGTTGTTCAACATATACTTCCTCTTTGAGTTCACCATTCAAGAAAGCACTCTTGACATCCATTTTGTAGACCTTGAACTTTTTGTAGGCTGCATAGGCAAGAAAAATTCTAATAGCTTCCAATCTTGCAACAGGTGAAAAGGTTTGATCATATTCAATTCCTTCTTCCTGTCTATATTCTTGTGCTACCATTCTTTCTTTATTCCTGATGATGACTCCTTGTGCATCCAATTTATTTCTGAATACTCATTTAGTTCCAATGACTTGGAAATCTTTGGGTCTAGGAACTAAATCCCAAACTCTACATCTCTCAAACTAATTGAGCTCCTCTTGCATTGCAATAATCTAGTGGGGATCTTGCTCTACATCTTTTATGGATTGGGGCTCAAGTTGAGATATGAAGCAAGCATGCATCAAGTTTTGGTTGAGTTGATGTCTTGTTTGCACACCAACTGATATGTCTCCAATCACTTGAGATACATGGTGATCTCTAAGTGTGACAAGATCAGTTTGAGGAGTTGGTTCAGCAACAGCATTGGGAATTAATTCCTCTTGTGGAATTATGTTTGTTGTTGGTGGTTCAGGAGTTATTTCACTGAATTCTTCTTCACTGTCTTCGTTTATATATGGAGAAGAAAGTGATATAGCCTCATTGGTGAGGTTTAAATCATCCAATTTCTCACACAGTTGGGGTACCTACAATAAATCTTTGGTAGAAGAATCCTTCTCCTTGTAAAACATGTTAGCTTCATCAAATGTTATATGTACAGATTCTTCCATTTTCAAGGTTGATTTATTAAAAATCCTATAGGCCTTACTGACTTGGGAATATCCAAGAAAGATTCTCACTTCAACTTTAGCTTCAAACTTTCTAAGATGTTTCTTATTATTATTATGAATATAACATCTGCAGCCAAAAATACTAAATTAATCTATTTTATGTTGCTTCCCTTTGAGTAATTCATAGGGAGTCTTGCCCTTAAGTTTATGTATTAAACTCATATTCAAGACATAGTTTGTTGTGCTTACAGCCTCTGCCCAAAATGATAGGGGCAAGTAAGCATCTGCAAGCAGTGTTCCTGCAGCATCAATGAGGGTTCTATTTTTCCTTTCTGCTACCTCATTTTTTTGAGGAATCTTAGGAGCAGAGAAGCAATGCATGATACCTTCCATCTCACAGAATTCTTGCATATGAAGAGATTCAAACTCAGTACCATGATCACTTCTGATCAATGCAACTGGAGTAGAATACTCAATCTTTATGCTCTTAAGAAAATCTATAAGAACTTTAATGTTATCTGACTTGTTTCTCAAGAAGAACACCCAAGTGAACCTAAAGAAGTCATCTACAATAACTAAAGTATAAGATTTCTCTCCCAAGTTCTGTACATCAATGTGTCCAAATAGATTCATGTGTAGCAGGTACAGAATCCTGGGTTAATCACTCTTATTAATAGATTTAAAACTATTTTGGGTTGATTAAATGTTCTTGGATAATTAAAGTTTCTATTAAGCTGAATTGGGATCGATGAATTTTGATAAGTTCGTCGATCTGAGTTCGACGAATAGGGATGAGTTCGTCGAACTCCTCTCAGAGAATGGAAGTATTTATTCTATGTGTCTCGATATCGTCGATCTCGGCTCGATGAACCATATTGGTTTCGTCGATCGTTGTTCGAAGAATAATTATAATAGAAATCTGCGTTCAGAGTTCGTCGACTTGAGTTCGACGAACTGTATACATTTCGTCGATCTGAGTTCGACGAAATCTATTAAACATTGTTATGATTAAGATTTTTCTTTTTCTTTCTATTTTTCTTGGGTTTCTGATTAAATTTAGTTGATTTGTTATTCTCATCTACCTTTTCTTTTCCCTTTTCTGATATGAATTTAATGGGGTTTGAGAGAATGTTTTTCTGAATTAGATGAGGTCGGCTTGATGAATCACCTAAGCCCAGCTTGCCATTAAGCTTAGCATTTACAGTGCTTGTGATGTCCATCAATTTGATGCTTCTCCCATTTAGGGATTCTTCAAATTGCTTTGTCTCATTAATTTTAATTTTTAAAGAAGTAATTTGTTCTGAAGATATAACTAGTTCATCTTTTAACTTAATGTTTTCAGATAACAGATTATCATGTTCAGTTAGCTTATCTCTGAGAAGTTTGATTTCCTTCTCAGATTTGATTAGATCATTACATAATAATTTAAATTTAGTTTTAAAATGGTCTGAATTAAAATCAAATGAGGATATTACCTGATCCTCTTCTGATTCAGAATTTTTATTTTCTTAATTTTTAGCTTTTGCAAGGTTGCCTGATGCATTAATAGCCATCAAGCAAACAACTTTTGCTTTAGCTTCTTCCTCATCTTCATTGGAGCTGGAAGATGAAGATTCTTCTTCTGTCTTACTCCAAGTTTTTGCAACAAAGCATTTCTCCTTCCTCTTATGCTTGCTTGAGGTGGGCTTGTTGTACTGCTTTCTAGAGTCCTTGTCTATTCTTTTCTCCTTCTTCTGATTCTTTGGACACTCAGGAAGAATGTGTCCAGATTTTCTACAACCAAAGCAGACAATCTCCTTGGTAGGAGTTTTGTCATATCTTGGTCTGTCATCTTGTCTAGATGACTTCCTTCTGAAATATTTTCTGGCCATCTTGTAAAATCTTTTGGCCAGCAAGCTTAGGAGTTCTTCATTTTCCGATGGAGCTTTTGATTCTTCAGATGCCTTGAAAGCAATGTTTTGCTCTTTCCTTCCTAATGAGGAGCTCTTCTGCTCATCTGCTTCTCTTGTCTTTATAAGCTGCTCATAAGATTTGAGCTTACCTAGTAGAGACTCAGTGGATATTTCATTCAGGCTTCTGGCCTCCTTGATTGGCCAAATCGTGGAGTCTCATGTATTAGGGAAGCACATTATAATCGTATCATTGATCTCAGTCAGTGATATGTTCTTGTCCAGGTTCTTCAGCTCATTGATAATCAAACTGAGTCTGTTGTACATATCAGCAATTGACTCTGACTCTTCTTTCTTGAAGTTCTCATATTGGGAAATGAGATGAGATCGTCTATCTTTTCTTTCATCAGCAGAGCCAGCAACCATTGCATTTAGGGAATCCCAGATCTCGTTGGCTGAAGAGCATTCAGCAACTTTCTGGAAGATATCATGGTGGTTAAAACTCCAAAATTATTTACGGTCACGCGGCGACCCGGCGGTTTTATTTGAGAAAAAGGCGGAAGTGAATTTATTTAAGAAAACGGGGCGCGCGTATTTATTTATTTTGGATATAAAAAGGTGTGATCAAGTTTTAACGAAAGGAGGCAAGTGCACCTATCGTGAGTAGTACAGGATATTCCGGGTGGAATATCGAGGTCGTATTATTCTCGGGTCCGGTTCGATTATTTCTACTCTTCCCTGGAGGGGACTATTATTTTACCGATAATTAACTTGTCGGGTTATTTTATATATAATAAAAAGGCAGTAAATGGCAGAAAGAAAATGAAAGCATAAAAAGAAAGCTTGAAGGTGGTGCCGATGAAGAGCTTAGCTCGATGGCACCGAAAAAACAAATGAACTAAAATAGACTTTAAATAAAAAGAGCTTTTAAATTTCTAATTAATTAAGGCGGAGACTTGGCCGTGGAGGTTCCACTAAAATGAGCTCACCTATCAATAGGACTATCGCTCACCTGAACGCTAAGACTATTCGACCGGGCTCTCGTCCGACGAAGGATTCCTATTAACGCCCGCATTACGCTAAGAACCCCGCTATTGGGTGGGGAACCCAATCCGGTAGAGTTGGCGTGCCTCCTCTCTCGAGGGTTAGTGCGGAACTCTCTTTGCCAAGGGGTGATCTGTCCATACGTACGGCCTCTCGGCGAGCGTATGGAAAACGGAAATAGGTCCCACACATCGATATGTGGTCCTACGCGTCGTTAACCCCGGGCAAACCTTAAGTACTTTTAATTAATTAGAAAAATATGACCTTTAATTATTTTAAGCTATTTTATCTGTCCCAATGCTCTTCGATGTCGAGGGCTAAGAACGGTTAGCCACTCATCGAAATGGGGACGGCTTGCGAGAAAAGCAGTAAATAAAGCGATAAAGAAAGCAGGAAATGAAAGAAGTAAAATGAAAGCAGTAAAGGAAAGCTGAAAATTACAAGTCCTACCCAAACGAGTAGGACTAAAGAAAGCTGTAAATTGTGAGTCCCGGCGCAAATGCGTGGGCGGGAGAAAGAAAGCGGGTCCTACTCAAATGAGTAGGACTAAATAAATGCGACACACACACACTCGACAGAAATTAAAACTCACGCACGCGCTCTCTCGACATAAATGAAAACACACACACTCTACAGAAATAAAATCCAGCCATTTAACTCAAGTGAGTAGGCGGAAAGAAAGAAAATTACAAACTCACGCACTCTACAGAAAGTAAAATAAGCGAGCGCCATTTAACTCTTAACGAGTAGGCGGAAATAAATGCGCAAGTACAAAAAATGTAAAAAAAACTAAGTTACCGAAAAATGAAAACAACTGCATTTCTACCGCTAAAATGCGGTAGAAATGCATAAAAAGGGCAAATAAAAATTAAACAGGAAGAAAGTTTTGCAAATAAACGCAAAAATGCAAGTGCTCGAAAAATAAAAACGAATACATTTCTACCGCTAGAATGTGGTAGAAATGATTAAAATGAAGACAGAAAAATAAAAGGAGCAAAAGTTTAAACGAAAAATCGAAGTGCACGAAAAATTAAAACGACTATGTAATCATTCCTATAACTCCGTAAAACTGATTAAAAAAGTGAAAATAAACTAAAAAAGGAAGGAAAGTTTTGCAACATAAAATTGAAAATCTAGCTTGAAGAAAAATGAAAAAAACACTTTTAAAAACGTTTTTACGGGTTTATAGGAATGCAAATAAAAAGCTATGAAAACTTAATCTAAACGAAGCTAAGTAAAATATAGAAAACAACAAAGTAAAACTTACACTCATACACTCACACACCCATTCAAAAGAAGAAAAACTAAGTTAAAACAAGAACAAATAAGATTGCATAAAAGTAGCCACATAGTTGAAGTCCAAATCCATAAAAAGAGAGAAAATCTACAATTTTATTAAGCTAAAAACGAAGATTACAAAGCTATGAAAATAAAGGAGAGGGGGAGAAATTTTCCTTACATAGCATTTGGACTCATCCGAGCAACATAACTCCTATATAAAATGGTTCAAAAAGGGAACAGAAATCCTAAGCAGAAGCTCTGAATTTATAGAAAAAATTTACATGGGTCACGCCCTTGGTCACGGGCGTGACAGGGGGCGTGACAGTACTATTTGCGAAGGCGGCCGGCGATTTGACGGGAAAGTGGACTTCGGGCTGGACACGTGTCGGTCTCGCAGTGGTCACGCCCCAGGTCACGGGCGTGACGCTGGGCGTGTCAAGCAGGTGGATCTGGGCGCGGTGCGCGCCGAAAGTCTTCGGGCAGGTCTTGTCGGCCAGGCGCAGTGGTCACGCCCCAGGTCACGGGCGTGACTCTGGGCGTGTCGGCAGGTGTCGACACTCGACGAATGTCGAGCTGAAAGTGTCGAGTTGAAAATCGTCGAGCGGAAAGAGGTGTCACGCCCTAGGTCACGGGCGTTACGCTAGGCGTGTCAGTTGGTGTCGTCACTCGACGATCGTCGAGATGAATTCGTCGAGTTGAGTGAACACGGGCTTGGGTCACGCCCCGTGTCAGGTGACACGGGCGTGACGCCGGGCGTGTCAGGCTTTGCACTTCAAAATTGCTGATTTCACGGTTTTTGACATGTCACGCCCTGGTCACGGGCGTGACCAATATGTCACGGGCGTGACATGTCAATTTTGGCAGATTTTTCATTTTTTCCTGAAAAAATAAATAAAATAAGTTAGTATAATATTTACAAAAATAGGAGCATTTTATTGAATAAAAATAAGTAAAAATGACAAAAATAAATGAAAACGACTAAATTAATGTACAGAAAAATAGGTATATTTACAATTCATCAAATACCCCCATACTTAAGCTTTTGCTATTCCAGAGCAAAAGTTGGAGATGAACTTATAAGGAATAAAAGAAATCCTAAGTTTAGCTACCGCTTGAATTAATTAAAAGTAAGATCAAAATAAATATCCGGGGTTAAAGAATTAAATCCTAATTTATGAAATGTTATAAATAGAGGAAGAGTTTCAAAAATACTTCTACATAAAATAAAATAGAAAGCAAAAATTTATTTTTGTTAGTTTAACAAAGATGGATTGGATTTATATAAAAAAACTTAGCTTTAAAGGAAGTTAAAGGAAATAATGCAATTTAAAAATTATGCTCTCAAAAAAATTTTAAATTAAGTCTAGAATCATTGAAATAGGCTAAGTGGTTTGGTGGTTTATGAAGAAGGCTTGAATATTGAGGCGAGGCAATTTTTTCTCGAACCTCCAATTTTTTTCTTTTTGGATAGTTAGGAAAATGAAATCTTATTTTCCTAACACATAAATTTTTTTTTTCTTTCTTCATAAATAATAAATAACCCAATGTATATGTGTAGGAGTAATGAATTTTATCCTCTTACTCCATAACATATAATCTTTTTAAATATTGGGTGCCTATGTTTACGGAATGAAATCTTATTCTCATTGACATAAGATCTTTTAAGGGATAGGGGTAAACATGTCAAGTAAGTCATGAAAAAAATGGAAGTGGGTTTAGTTTTTCAAAAGGAAAACTAGATTTTAATAAAAAAGTTTTGAGAGCAACCTTTTTAAAATGAACGTTCCAATGTTTCTAAAAGCAAAGAGTAGAAATAATTGAAATCTATAGATGTTATTTTCTAACATAAAAAAGGAGCTTTTATTTATAGAATTAGAAGTGGTGGTGAAAAACAAGTTCCCTATTATAAGGAAAAGACATAAAAAAAATTTTAAATATTAACCCCAGACACTTAAATCTATCGAACTTTAATTAATAAACGAATAGTAAGCAAAGAATAACTAAAATTCGCATATAAATTAACTCGAAACTAGATTTTTGGAAAGCAAAAATGGTTAAGATATGGTATATTCGAATTATTTTGTTACATAATTTAACAAAACATTTTTTTTTGGAATTTTAGAGTTATTATCATTTTTTTGTGTTTTAATTATTATCTTTTTAGGATTTTTAAATTTTTATCTTTTTAGGGTTTTTGGGTTTCTCTAATTTTTTTGATGTTTTTAGTTTTTGTAGATAAGTTATTTACAAGAAAGAGGAGAGAAAGAAGTGTTATTTAAAGAAGATAGGGGGGAAAGAGAGATTTTTACAAAAAAAGTACAAAGTAAAAACTCGATTGCAGCCCCCGCGAACAGACTCTATTTGGATGGTTGGTTCGATGAGTCGAACGTCGCGGGCAGGCAGAATGCAAGCTTTTACAAATAAGAAAAAGGGGGGGGGAAAGATAATTTTTTTTTTTTACAAAAAATATTTACGAAGTAAAAAGATTTTTTTGAATTTTTTTTTTTGAGTTTTATGATTTTTTTTTTAAGTTTTATGATAATAAAAACAAGGAAAAAAAATTTTAGGTTTTATGTTTTGCAAATTTTTTTGTATTTTTGATGAGTACATAATAAAAAAATGCAGTATAGGAAAACACCCCCATACTTAAACCCAACATTGTCCCCAATGTTGCAATCTAAGTATGCGGAACAGATAATATACAAAATATAATAAGTACAAAGAGGAAAAGGGAGGGTAGGAGCTTCCCTTAGACGAGTCCGGGAAGGCGCAGGTTGAAACCCTGCATTATTTAGAAGAAAAAGCAAAAAGATAACAGAAAAAAAACAAAAAAAGGATAAACTCGGCCTAAAGTGTGCGGGCGGTAGGGAGCGAGTGCGTGGGTGACTCGAAGGTAGCTAAGGCCCTAGCTACGTGAGTGTGATGGAAATGCGCATCCCTAGCGTGCACAAGAATGGAAGTGCGCTGAAGCGAAACAAAATAAAATAAAACAAATTAAAAGAAAATAAAAAGACAAAATATATACATATGTAATTTTTTTGTTTTTAAGGATGTTTTATGATTATTTTTTTGTTGTTTTTAGGTAGGTGTTTTAGTTTTTATGATTATTATTTTTTTCGTTTTTTCGTTTTTTTTTTCATGAAAATATAGTTTTTTTTTATTTTTGTTTTTGTTAAGTTTTTTCATTTTTTCGAATTTTTTTTAGTTTGGTTTGTTTTATAGTGTTTTTTTTTTTTTTTTTTTCAAAAACAATAATGAAAATAAAAATATTTTTTTTTGTTAAGTTTTTTTTTCATTTTTTGGATTTTTTGTTTTTTTTTTTATTTTAGTTTTTTTTTTAGTTTTATAGTTTCTTTTTTCAAATTTTAAGTTTTTAAGGTTTTGCAAAAAAATTTTTTGTAGTTTTATAAGTTTTTCAATTTTTTTTGTTTTATAATTTTGTAATATTTTTTTATAGTTATTATTATTATTATTATTTTTATATTTTTGTTGGCCATTTTTAATTTTTGTTATATATAGATATAGGTAAAATTAATAGATTTCCAGGGTTTAAAATAACGAACCGAAAATTCCCCGGCAACGGCGCCAAAAACTTGGTGGTTAAAACTCCAAAATTATTTACGGTCACGCGGCGACCCGGCGGTTTTATTTGAGTAAAAGGCGGAAGTGAATTTATTTAAGAAAACGGGGCGAGCGTATTTATTTATTTTGGATATAAAAAGGTGTGATCGAGTTTTAACGAAAGGAGGCAAGTGCACCTATCGTGAGTAGTACAGGATATTCCGGGTGGAATATCGAGATCGTATTGTTCTCGGGTCCGGTTCGATTATTTCTACTCTTCCCTGGAGGGGACTATTATTTTACCGATAATTAACTTGTCGGGTTATTTTATATATAATAAAAAGGCAGTAAATGGCAGAAAGAAAATGAAAGCATAAAAATAAAGCTTGAAGGTGGTGCCGATGAAGAGCTTAGCTCGATGGCACCGAAAAAACAAATGAACTAAAATAGACTTTAAATAAAAAGAGCTCCTAAATTTCTAATTAATTAAGGCGGACACTTGGCCGTGGAGGTTCCACTAAAATGAGCTCACCTATCTCTAGGACTATCGCTCACCTGAACGCTAAGACTATTCGACCAGGCTCTCGTCCGACGAAAGATTCCTCTTAACGCCCGCATTACGCTAAGAACCCCGCTATTGGGTGGGGAACCCAATCCGGTAGAGTTGGCGCGCCTCCTCTCTCGAGGGTTAGTGCGGAACTCTCTTTGCCAAGGGGTGATCTGTCCATACGCACGGCCTCTTGGCGAGCGTATGGAAAACGGAAATAGGGCCCACACATTGATATGTGGTCCTACGCGTCGTTAACCCCGGGCAAACCTTAAGTACTTTTAATTAATTAGAAAAATACGACCTTTAATTATTTGAAGCTATTTTATCTGTCCTAATGCTCTTCGATGCCGAGGGCTAAGAACGGTTAGCCACTCATCGGAATGGGGACGGCTTGCGAGAAAAGCAGTAAATAAAGCGATAAAGAAAGCAGGAAATGAAAGCAGTAAAATGAAAGCAGTAAAGGAAAGCTGAAAATTGCAAGTCCTACCCAAACGAGTAGGACTGAAGAAAGCTGTAAATTGCGAGTCCCGACGCAAATGCGTGGGCCGGAGAAAGAAAGCGGATCCTACTCAAATGAGTAGGACTAAATAAATGCGACACACGCACACACTCGGCAGAAATTAAAACTCACGCACACGCTCTCTCGACATAAATGAAAACACACACACTCTACAGAAATAAAATCCAGCCATTTAACTCAAGTGAGTAGGCGGAAAGAAAGAAAATTACAAACTCACGCACTCTACAGAAAGTAAAATAAGCGAGCGCCATTTAACTCTTAACGAGTAGGCGGAAATAAATGCGCAAGTACAAAAAAATGTAAAAAACTAAGTTACCGAAAAATGAAAACAACTGCATTTCTACCGCTAAAATGCGTTAGAAATGCATAAAAAAGGCAAATAAAAATTAAACAGGAAGAAAGTTTTGCAAATAAACGCAAAAATGCAAGTGCTCGAAAAATAAAAACGAATACATTTCTACCGCTAGAATGCGGTAGAAATGATTAAAATGAAGACAGAAAAATAAAAGGAGCAAAAGTTTAAACGAAAAATCGAAGTGCACGAAAAATTAAAACGACTATGTAATCATTCCTCTAACTCCTTAAAACTGATTAAAAAAGTGAAAATAAACTAAAAAATGAAGAAAAGTTTTGCAACATAAAATTGAAAATCTAGCTTGAAGAAAAATGAAAAAAACACTTTTAAAAACGTTTTTACGGGTTTATAGGAATGCAAATAAAAAGCTATGAAAACTTAATCTAAACGAAGCTAAGTAAAATAAAGAAAACAACAAAGTAAAACTTACACTCATACACTCACACACCCATTCAAAAGAAGAAAAACTAAGTTAAAACAAGAACAAATAAGATTGCATAAAAGTAGCCACATAGTTGAAGTCCAAATCCATAAAAAGAGAGAAAATCTACAATTTTATTAAGCTAAAAACGAAGATTACAAAGCTATGAAAATAAAGGAGAGGGGGAGAAATTTCCCTTACATAGCATTTGGACTCATCCGAGCAGCATAACTCCTATACAAAATGGTTCAAAAAGGGAACAGAAATCCTAAGCAGAAGCTCTGAATTTATAAAAAAAATTTACATGGGTCACGCCCTTGGTCACGGGCGTGACAGGGGGCGTGATAGTACTATTTGCGAAGGCGGCCGGCGATTTGACGGGAAAGTGGACTTCGGGCTCGACACGTGTCGGTCTCGCAGTGGTCACGCCCCAGGTCACGGGCGTGACGCTGGGCGTGTCAAGCAGGTGGATCTGGGCGCGGTGCGCACCGAAAGTCTTCGGGCAGGTCTTATCGGCCAGGCGCAATGGTCACGCCCCAGGTCACGGGCGTGACTCTGGGCGTGTCGGCAGGTATCGACACTCGACGAATGTCGAGCTGAAAGTGTCGAGTTGAAAATCGTCGAGCGAAAAGAGGTGTCACGCCCTAGGTCACTGGCGTGACGCTAGGCGTGTCAGTTGGTGTCGACACTCGATGATCGTCGAGATGAATTCGTCGAGTTGAGTGAACACGGGCTTGGGTCACGCCCCGTGTCAGGTGACACGGGCGTGACGCCGGGCGTGTCAGGCTTTGCACTTCAAAATTGCTGATTTCACGGTTTTTGACGTGTCACGCCCTGGTCACGGGCGTGACCAATATGTCACGGCCGTGACATGTCAATTTTGGCAGATTTTTCATTTTTTCCTGAAAAATAAAATAAAATAAGTTAGTATAATATTTACAAAAATAGGAGTATTTTATTGAATAAAAATAAGTAAAAATGACAAAAATAAATGAAAACGACTAAATTAATGTACAGAAAAATGGGTATATTTACAATTCATCAAATACCCTCATACTTAAGCTTGTGCTATTCCAGAGCAAAAGTTGGAGATGAACTTATAAGGAATAAAAGAAATCCTAAGTTTAGCTACCGCTTGAATTAATTAAAAGTAAGATCAAAATAAATATCCGGGGTTAAAGAATTAAATCCTAATTTATGAAATGTTATAAATAGAGGAAGAGTTTCAAAAAAACTTCTACATAAAATAAAATAGAAAGCAAAAATTTATTTTTATTAGTTTAATAAAGATGGATTGGATTTATATAAAAAAACTTAGCTTTAAAAGAAGTTAAAGGAAATAATGCAATTTAAAAATTATGCTCTCAAAAAAATTTTAAATTAAGTCTAGAATCATTGAAATAGGCTAAGTGGTTTGGTGGTTTATGAAGAAGGCTTGAATATTGAGGCGAGGCAATTTTTTCTCGAACCTCCAATTTTTTTCTTTTTGGATAGTTAGGAAAATGAAATCTTATTTTCCTAACATATAAAATTTTTTTTCTTTCTTCATAAATAATAAATAACCCAATGTATATGTGTAGGAGTAATGAATTTTATCCTCTTACTCCATAACATATAATCTTTTTAAATATTGGGTGCCTATGTTTACGGAATGAAATCTTATTCCCATTGACATAAGATCTTTTAAGGGATAGGGGTAAACATGTCAAGTAAGTCATGAAAAAAATGGAAGTGGGTTTAGTTTTTCAAAAGGAAAACTAAATTTTAATAAAAAAGTTTTGATAGCAACCTTTTTAAAATGAACGTTCCAATGTTTCTAAAAGCAAAGAGTAGAAATAATTGAAATCCATAGATGTTATTTTCTAACATAAAAAAGGAGCTTCTATTTATAAAATTAGAAGTGGTGGTGAAAAACAAGTTCCCTATTATAAGGAAAAGACATAAAAAAAATTTTAAATCTTAACCCCAAACACTTAAATCTATCGAACTTTAATTAATAAACGAATAGTAAGCAAAGAATAACTAAAATTCGCATATAAATTAACTCGAAACTAGATTTTTGGAAAGCAAAAAGGGTTAAGATATGGTATATTCAAATTATTTTGTTACATAATTTAACAAAACATTTTTTTTTTGGAATTTTAGAGTTTTTATCATTTTTTGTGTTTTAATTATTATCTTTTTAGGATTTTTAAATTTTTATCTTTTTAGGGTTTTTGGGTTTTTCTAATTTTTTTGATGTTTTTAGTTTTTGTAGATAAGTTATTTACAAGAAAGAGGAGAGAAAGAAGTGTTATTTAAAGAAGATAGGGGGGAAAGAGAGATTTTTACAAAAAAAGTACAAAGTAAAAACTCGATTGCAGCCCCCGCAAACAGACTCTATTTGGATGGTTGGTTCGATGAGTCGAACGTCGCGGGCAGGCAGAATGCAAGTTTTTACAAATAAGAAAAAGGGGGGGGGAAGATATTTTTTTTTTTTACAAAAAATATTTACGAAGTAAAAAGATTTTTTTGAATTTTTTTTTTTGAGTTTTATGAATTTTTTTTAAAAGTTTTATGATAATAAAAACAAGGAAAAAAATGTTTAGGTTTTAGTTTTGCAAATTTTTTTGTATTTTTGATGAGTACACAATAAAAAAAATGCAGTATAGGAAAACACCCTCATACTTAAACCCAACATTGTCCCCAATGTTGCAATCTAAGTATGCGGAACAGATAATATACAAAATATAATAAGTACAAAAAGGAAAAGGGAGGGTAGGAGCTTCCCTTAGACGAGTCCGGGAAGGCGCAGGTTGAAACCCTGCATTATTTAGAAGAAAAAGCAAAAAGATAACAGAAAAAAAACAAAAAAAAAGGATAAACTCGGCCTAAAGTGTGCGGGCGGTAGGGAGCGAGTGCGTGGGTGACTCGAAGGTAGCTAAGGCCTTAGCTACGTGAGTGTGATGGAAATGCGCATCCCTAGCGTGCACAAGAATGGAAGTGCGCCAAAGCGAAACAAAATAAAATAAAACAAATTAAAAGAAAATAAAAAGATAAAATATATACATATGTAATTTTTTTGTTTTTAAGGATGTTTTATGATTATTTTTTTGTTGTTTTTAGGTAGGTGTTTTAGTTTTTATGATTATTGTTTTTTTCGTTTTTTTGTTTTTTTTTCATGAAAATATAGTTTTTTTTATTTTTGTTTTTGTTAAGTTTTTTCATTTTTTCGAATTTTTTTTAGTTTGGTTTGTTTTATAGTGTTTTTTTTTTTCAAAAACAATAATGAAAATAAAAAAAAAAAATTTGTTAAGTTTTTTTTTTTTTCATTTTTTGGATTTTTAGTTTTTTTTTTTTGAGTTTAGTTTTTTTTTTAGTTTTATAGTTTTTTTTTTCAAATTTTAAGTTTTAAGGTTTTGCAAAAATTTTTTTTTTAGTTTTATAAGTTTTTCAATTTTTTTTTGTTTTATAATTTTGTAATATTTTTTTTATAGTTTTTATTATTAATATTATTTTTATATTTTTGTTGGCCATTTTTAATTTTTGTTATATATAGATATAGGTAAAATTAATAGATTTCCAGGGTTTAAAATAACGAACTAAAAATTCCCCGTCAACGGCGCCAAAAACTTGGTGGTTAAAACTCCAAAATTATTTACGGTCACGCGGCGACCCTGCGGTTTTATTTGAGTAAAAGGCGGAAGTGAATTTATTTAAGAAAACGGGGCGAGCGTATTTATTTATTTTGGATATAAAAAGGTGTGATCGAGTTTTAACGAAAGGAGGCAAGTGCACCTATCGTGAGTAGTACAGGATATTCCGGGTGGAATATCGAGGTCGTATTGTTCTCAGGTCCGGTTCGATTATTTCTACTCTTCCCTGGCGGGGACTATTATTTTACCGATAATTAACTTGTCGGGTTATTTTATATATAATAAAAAGGCAGTAAATGGCAGAAAGAAAATGAAAACATAAAAAGAAAGCTTGAAGGTGGTGCCGATGAAGAGCTTAGCTCGATGGCACCGAAAAAACAAATGAACTAAAATAGACTTTAAATAAAAAGAGCTCCTAAATTTCTAATTAATTAAGGCAGAGACTTGGCCGTGGAGGTTCCACTAAAATGAGCGCACCTATCTCTAGGACTATCGCTCACCTGAACGCTAAGACTATTCGACCGGGCTCTCGTCCGACGAAGGATTCCTCTTAACGCCTGCATTACGCTAAGAACCCCACTATTGGGTGGGGAACCCAATCCGGTAGAGTTGGCGCGCCTCCTCTCTCGAGGGTTAGTGCGGAACTCTCTTTGCCAAGGGGTGATCTGTCCATACGCACGGCCTCTTGGCGAGCGTATGGAAAACGAAAATAGGGCCCACACATCGATATGTGGTCCTACGCGTCGTTAACCCCGGGCAAACCTTAAGTACTTTAATTAATTAGAAAAATACGACCTTTAATTATTTGAAGCTATTTTATCTGTCCCAATGCTCTTCGATGCCGAGGGCTAAGAACGGTTAGCCACTCATCGGAATGGGGACGGCTTGCGAGAAAAGCAGTAAATAAAGCGATAAAGAAAGCAGGAAATGAAAGCAGTAAAATGAAAGCAGTAAAGGAAAGCTGAAAATTGCAAGTCCTACCCAAACGAGTAGGACTGAAGAAAGCTGTAAATTGCGAGTCCCGGCGCAAATGCGTGGGCAGGAGAAAGAAAGCGAGTCCTACTCAAATGAGTAGTACTAAATAAATGCGACACACGCACACACTCGACAGAAATTAAAACTCACGCACACGCTCTCTCGACATAAATGAAAACACACACACTCTACAGAAATAAAATCTAGCCATTTAACTCAAGTGAGTAGGCGGAAAGAAATAAAATTACAAACTCACGCACTCTACAAAAAGTAAAATAAGCGAGCGCCATTTAACTCTTAACGAGTAGGCGGAAATAAATGTGCAAGTACAAAAAAATGTAAAAAACTAAGTTACCGAAAAATGAAAACAACTGCATTTCTACCGCTAAAATGCGGTAGAAATGCATAAAAAGGGCAAATAAAAATTAAACAGGAAGAAAGTTTTGCAAATAAACGCAAAAATGCAAGTGCTCGAAAAATAAAAACGAATACATTTCTACCGCTAGAATGCGGTAGAAATGATTAAAATGAAGACAGAAAAATAAAAGGAGCAAAAGTTTAAACGAAAAATCGAAGTGCACGAAAAATTAAAACGACTATGTAATCATTCCTATAACTCCGTAAAACTGATTAAAAAAGTGAAAATAAACTAAAAAAGGAAGAAAAGTTTTGCAACATAAAATTGAAAATCTAGCTTGAAGAAAAATGAAAAAAACACTTTTAAAAACGTTTTTACGGGTTTATAGGAATGCAAATAAAAAGCTATGAAAACTTAATCTAAACGAAGCTAAGTAAAATAAAGAAAACAACAAAGTAAAACTTACACTCATACACTCACACACCCATTCAAAATAAGAAAAACTAAGTTAAAATAAGAACAAATAAGATTGCATAAAAGTAGCCACATAGTTGAAGTCCAAATCCATAAAAAGAGAGAAAATCTACAATTTTATTAAGCTAAAAACGAAGATTACAAAGCTATGAAAATAAAGGAGAGGGGGAGAAATTTCCCTTACATAGCATTTGGACTCATCCGAGCAGCATAACTCCTATACAAAATGGTTCAAAAAGGGAACAGAAATCCTAAGCAGAAGCTCTGAATTTATAGAAAAAATTTACATGGGTCACGCCCTTGGTCACGGGCGTGACAGGGGGCGTGACAGTACTATTTGCGAAGGCGGCCGGCGATTTGACGGGAAAGTGGACTTCGGGCTGGACACGTGTCGGTCTCGCAGTGGTCACGCCCCAGGTTACGGGCGTGACACTGGGCGTGTCAAGCAGGTGGATCTAGGCGTGGTGCGCGCCGAAAGTCTTCGGGTAGGTCTTATCGGCCAGGCGCAGTGGTCACGCCCCAGGTCACGGGCGTGACTCTGGGCATGTCGGCAGGTGTCGACACTCGACAAATGTCGAGCTGAAAGTGTCGAGTTGAAAATCGTCGAGCGGAAAGAGGTGTCACGCCCTAGGTCGCGGGCGTGACGCTAGGCGTGTCAGTTGGTGTCGACACTCGATGATCGTCGAGATGAATTCGTCGATTTGAGTGAACCCGGGCTTGGGTCACACCCCGTGTTAGGTGACACGGGCGTGACGCCGGGCGTGTCAGGCTTTGCACTTCAAAATTGCTGATTTCACGGTTTTTGACGTGTCACGCCCTGTTCACGGGCGTGACCAATATGTCACGGGCGTGACATGTCAATTTTGGCAGATTTTTCATTTTTTCCTGAAAAATAAAACAAAATAAGTTAGTATAATATTTACAAAAATAGGAGCATTTTATTGAATAAAAATAAGTAAAAATGACAAAAATAAATGAAAACGACTAAATTAATGTACAGAAAAATAGGTATATTTACAATTCATCATATTATCAGACATAGTCTGAGCTAGAATGTTCATAGCTTTTGCATCAGCCATCTTTAACTTCTTCTGAGCCTCTGTCCACTCAGGTGGTAGAACTGCTGAGGTACTTGTTGATGTTGTTGCAGAAGGAGTAGGGGGACCTATCCAAATTAAATTATAGATGTCTTCATCAATTTAATTCATATATAATCTGATCCTTGCCTTCCAAAGTGCAAACTTGTTCAGATTGCACACTGTAGGACTGGTGTTTGAGTATTCTTTATTTTGTGCCATGATTGAAAAAGACACTAGAGTAAATGAGATCTATCAAAGATTTTTTGGTTCAGGTGTTATCCTGTAAAACCGAACAACCTTGCCCTCTGATACCAATTGAAAGTGAGGGGATATATCTGTCTTAACTCTAAAGGGGGGTGAATAAAGTATTTTAAAAACTTGATTAGTTTTTATTGCGGAATCAAAATAAGTGGTATTAATATATATAAAGAGAGGTAAGAAAAAGAAACAATCACAGCATAGCAGAAATAAAGAATGGAGCATTCCAGACGACACAAAGATTTTATAGTGGTTCCCCAAAACTGGGTACATCCACTCTTCTACCACCCTGGTAGGAATCCACTAACAGGTTTTTGTTCAGGTGCCCTGCCACCACAGGCTTTTGCTCAGGTGCCCTGTCACCATAAGATCTTTTTTAAGAGAGATCTCACAACCCTTTGAGCTTTTGATTAGGTGCCCAAAAACCAATCCAAGTCTTTTGATGAGGAGACTTGACAACCAGATGATAACTTTTGAAGGGAGTTAAAATCCTTTTTTACAGTAGGAAAAGAAAATGATGTTGCCTTCCCTTTCTCAAACAACTGAGAAGACTTAGTGGATGTTGTTGTCAAAGCTCCCCTGAGATGAAGAAAGGTTCAAGAAGATGAGAGCTTTGCACAGGGTGTAGGCCTTGAAGTTGGCTTGCTGATCTTCAGGAACTTTCAGACAGATGTTGACTGTTGTCTCTAGAAAAATCCTGAAGCAGAAACTAAAGAATACTAATGATATGTGTGTTGATGTTCTTCTTCAATTTCCTGTAAGAACGATAGCAATGTTTTTCTCTGAAAAGTATATCAATGGTTATTGTTATTCTGTTATTGAAGAGAGAAAAATTGCTTTTTATATCCTGAGAGATTTCAGCCTTTTTAAAATTTGAATAATATCCTGAATTTACTGCTGAGATTCTGAGAGTTGAACGGTTGAATTTTGGCTTTTAATGAGTTTTCTCAACTGTCTCAGTAAATAAGTCAAGTAATTAACTCTGTGAAACTATAATTAATGCTGTCAAGAAACGGCTATATTCTTGAGAATATGAGCATTAATTATCAGAGAATTATTGCCTTAGAACAATATAAATTGAAGTCAAAATAAGAGAGAATAAGTCAAACTGATACTGAAGGAAATAAATCGAACTCAGGACAGATTTCGTCGAATTGAACTCCAAGTTCATCAAGCTGATAAATCTCCTTCGTCGAGCTGAGCTCAGAGATAATTGATCTAGAAGATATCTGTAATGCCCCTGATTTTTCGATGATTTTATTTGATTGGGCAACGTCATATTTATGACGTCGTTGCGTTACTTTTAACGTCGAGTTGGCGGCGCAATGTCGTTAAGGCATTTTCGCATTCGTGTGGTCGAGTCGGCCGAATTCTTGTTGTAATGGGAAAATTTTGCATTTAGAATTTAAGTTAAGTGATTTTGGACTTGCTCGTCAAGTTTCATCGCAATCCGAGCATTTTTTGGAGTCTCGGCGCGCGATTGAAGCTTTGGATTGTTTATGTTCGCCGTATACTTTGAAGATTAATATCTCGGGAATGGCTCGTTGGATTTTGGTTTTGACTTCGTCGTTGTGTTCGTAGCATTAGTATTCGCCTACGACGTGTGTTTCGTTCAATTCGGCGCGCGTTTGGGCCTCCGTTTTGATCTCGTAGTTTCCTTATTCAAAAATATATAAACATGATTATTTTAATATTATAGTACTATTCAAAAAATGTCTTTTACTATTCATTCATATAGTTTGATCAAAAAGGGTATATTTGCAAAATAATTGTTTTCCCTGCAATTGTACTCGAGTGATTTCTATTTGAACTCGTGTAGGTCTTTCTGCAACTCGAGTAGGTCAATTCTGCAACTCGAGTAGGTCAATTCTACTACTCGAGTAGGTCATTCTGCAACTCGAGTAGGTCGATTCTGCTACTCGAGTAGGTCATTCTGCAACTTGAGTAGGTCAATTCTGCTACTCGAGTAGGTCATCCTGCAACTCGAGTAGGTCAATTCTACTACTCGAGTAGGTCATTCTGCAACTCGAGTAGGTCAATTCTACTACTCGAGTAGGTCATTCTGCAACTCGAGTAGGTCAATTTTGCTACTCGAGTAGGTCATTCTGCAACTCGAGTAGGTCAATTCTGCTACTCGTGTAGGTCATTCTGCTACTCGAGTAGGTCATTCTGCAACTCGAGTAGGTAAATTCTGCTACTCATGTAGGTCATTCTGATACTCGAGTAGGTCATTCTGCAACTCTAGTAGGTCAATTATGTTTACATTCGGATGCCTTTTTGAGGGTCAAAACGGCATCGTATGGAATAATGGTCAACATGTAATTTGTTTCTCTCGATTAGATCTACAACTTTCATGTTGGGAACTTTTTGATTTGGAGTCATCCTAGACCTCTATTTTGGGTTCCCGCAAAACCGCTCGAAATAACCCGTTTTTTTGACAACTTTTTATAAACATTATATATATATTCTTAAACTTAGGTTTAGAACCGAACTTCATCTTCTCCGATATTGTTTTCTCTCGAACCAGAGCAGTGAGTGAGAGAGAGAGTTTCCTTACCGTGAATCTTCCGGTGGCCGCCGACGGTGCTCCGGTGCTCGAAATCTTCATCCGAACATAGATCCGGAAAGCTCTCGTCGAGAGCTACGCCATCGTGGTAATATCTTCCCCATTTTTTGAGATTTATTGTTATGGTTTTGCGGCCCTAACCTCCTTTTCAGTCATTCTTGTTCAGATTTCAACTCCTCCCGCATCCTTTTGTCCCGATTTACGACGTGGAGTGATTCAGAGGACTTTTCCGGTAAAACCAAGGCAAGTGGTGGTTTCCCCTCATTTCTCCTTGTCTGATTTGATGGTAACAGCTATGTTTTCATGTTCCTTAAATTTTCTACACTTATTCTTCCAAATTATTATTATGATTTACCTTCTCAATGATCACATGATGTTGTAATGTTTCGTCATTATAAACCCGATTTTGTCCGGATATGTTGATCGTTCTTGAAGTGTCTTATGATGGATTTATGTGTCTTAGTTTCCGTTATTAAACGCGTTAGAGTTTATCTAGGATTGTAAATTTCTCCTAGAGGTTGATCAACTGCATCTTGAATCTAGTAATGTCATGTAGAATCTGACGAGCCAAATCTCGAGATATGTGGTGGTTTCTTGGTGGTCTTCTTGATTGCAGGAGTTAGTGGACGATTCCACCTCCGCAGTGTTTGTTTCCTCCATTAGTGACCTGTGGAAGTCTACCTGGTTTTTGGGTGTCTGTGGTGTATGGTGGAGAGTATGAGAATCCCTCGTTGTTAGACGGATTTTACATTCGTGTGGGTGTGCCCAAGAGTGACCACCTCGCCCGTATTTTTGGGTGGTGTGTCCACAAGTGACCACCTCGCCTGTGTTTTTGGGTAGGGTCGACCTGTAACGCCCCGAAACACAAAAGAGCGACGGGAGGAATTTCAGGCCAAATTTGGAATTTGGCATGAGGCACACGGCCTGGGATACGGGCATGTCCCATGGCGTGTCGTGTTGGGTTCGACGATCGGGTCGTGGGTTCGACGATCGGGCCGTGGGTTCGACGATTTGGCCAGAGATTTCCATTCGACGATTTGGCTGCGTTCGACGATTTGGCCAGAGATCTCCGTTCGATGATCTGGCAGCGGTCGATGATCTTGGTTCGACGATCGTCGAGCGCGGGGCGGATTATGGCGTGTTTGACTCTGTCGACGCGAAGTGTCGACACACGGGTTTTGGTGGGAGTTGACTAATTTTTCCGACATTATTTTGACGTGGACGTGTCCTGCTCCTGTTGGTGATTCGTGCAGTGTTTAGCCCCATTTGTCCAGGTCGGACCTGGATCGTATCTGTGCATCCCTTTTGTGGGATCTGATGACTGTGGTTATCCTGAATGGGTTATACCCGAGAGAAGGGTTTCAAAACCCTTATTTTTCTGCTGTAGTTCTCTGTCTAAATTTTAGAGAGAGGGGAGAGAAAAGGAGGAAGAAAAAGTCTAGATCCAGTCATTGGAGGAGTTTCAGAGCTCCAAATCGCGAGCCGACTTCGGATCTACGAAGGCAAGGAGATTGCGGTGCTTTTCATCCGCGTACATTTCCATGGCGCCAAGGAAGAACGCTAGGGTAACGATTCTCTTCTTGAGCATGTGAAGCTCTTCTTCTTCTGCATAGGAACCCCGCTCTCGCGAGTTTGCGGTGAGTTGGAGGCGTTCCTTCTGGTAGATATGTGAAGTCCCCGTTGTGTAGAGTCCGTAATCGAGAACGGACATAGGCATGATGTGTGAAGCCTATCCAGACATGTTGGTCTGGATCGGTGATGTTGCATTGCATGAATGGCCGGAGAATACTCCATGCGAATGTTTGTTTTCGGGTTTTTCTACGTGGTAGATTGCAACAGGGAGCCTTGGGTATTAACCCAAAGGTGCACCCGGAAAACTGGGCAGATGCGTGATTCTGCCAAACATGTGGGCCTGGGAGCCAACTTGAACATAACTGGGTTATGTGTTGTGTGTAAACGATTTGGGACTCGGGAAATTTTGACCCGCGTATATGTTTTAAATTAACGTTGTGGTGTGAGCAACGGGTCAGGTGGAACCGTACCCGCTCTATGTCGTTCGGTTAAAAGAGACCTAAAGTTACTTTGCACTTACCGTTGGCATAGATTGAGGGTCTTAGGCAGTGGCCAGAAAGACCAAATGCTCACGAGAGATTGTCGTCCTGCGGACGGTGGTGAGTCGGCGGACTTAGACCGTGATCACCGAGAATGTGCCCTGAGAGCACGGGGCATGTGGCCGTGCGTGCCAACACCTGTGATGCAATGTATTTATATACTGCTTGGTTGTGCTAATAAAATGCAGGGAAGGAGCATCGCCGCCCCGAGTTGGGGGCGGGATCGTTATAATTTGGTCAGCATTGCTGACTGTTGCTTTTGTTTGCCACCGTGCGGTGGATTGTGCTTGCAGGTGCTGCTGGACCAAGCGGTCAATAGCGGGCTAAAGCTCAAATTGCGATGCCGGCCTTGGAAGGTCTAATTGGAGTGTTTTACTTGCTTTTGTTCATGTATGACCGGCCTGCGTGTCGTGGTATGGAAAACTTGTAATATGAGTAAACCATTTGTAAGGCCTTAAGGCCAGTACTTGTGTATGTACTTCATTCCTTTTTGGCTTGTTAGTGGACATTCATGCTTGTTGCTGGGTTCTTTTAATTGCAACTCTTAAAACTGCTTCCGCTAGAATGCTCTGTGTAGGACGTTGGATTGGTTGGATGGTTTCCATTGAGTAACCACCCGGTCTGTCTGTGGTATATGGCGTCGGGCCTCGGCCGAACCTACTGCTATATGCTATGCGACGGATAGGGGGTGTTACAATTTGGTATCAGACTACTGGTTTCGATCAGGCTTAAAATGAATTCATGGACGAATTCTTTTTAAGGGGTGGTGAGCACATGTGTGTGCGTCGTCGTTATAACAACAAAAGAGCCCATGAATGTCCACTTAGGAATGAAAATACATGTGTTTGGGGAACCTGCGTGTTCCTATAATTGTTGTTTGCAATTTTGTTTGGTCGCTTAACGGTGTTTTGTGCCACTATAGGTGACAAGAAGCGGTGCTGGGCCGTCGGAACGTCGAGTTTCTAAGACTATCAGTGCACTAAATGATGCTCCTGCAACACCTCCTTCGGTCGAAACCATTCGACTGGTGGCTAAAGCAGTCTTTGAAATGATCAATGCGCAGCCTGCAAGGCAGGTGCAGCAGCCCGCTCCTACGATGGAGCAGGTACCACTGGAAGCGGGTGAGCAGAGAAGGGTGGAACAGGTAGTAGAGGAACCGTTGGTGCCAAGGAGGGCAACCGAGAGACAGCTCAAACATGTCATGAGCTTTAATCCACCGGTATTCTCGGGGTTGGGAACCCCATCTCAAGCTGAAGACTGGCTCTCCCGTATGAAGAGAGTCTTGACAGCGACGGAGACGGGGGAGTGGCAGATGACCACTATAGCTACGTTCCTATTGGATGGAGACGCTAGGTTGTGGTGGGAGGGTTTGGAGCTGCATCTATTGAGAGGTAGGCAACTTACAGACGTCTCGATGGAGGAGTTCTCGAGACTGTTCTTGGCTAGGTACCTCCCTTCAATGCAGAGGATAGCTTTGGAGAACGAGTTCCTGAAGTTGGTTCAAGGAGATAGTAGCGTGGATGAATATCTCCACAAGTTTACTCGATTGAGTCGGTATGCTAGCTCCACCATCGCGGATGAGGAGCGCAAGATGAATCGATTCTATGAAGGGTTAAGAGATGATTTAAGGTTACTACTCTCGGGGCCGATGATGCTGGGTTTCTTGACCTTGGTCAACATGGCCCGGTCCTTGGAGAAGGGCATGAAGAATGTACAAGCAAAGAAAAGCATTGGTGACAAGAAATCTGAGTTCAAGGTGTCGACTACCTCAAATTCTGGGTACCGTAAATTCTTTAAGAAGGCTAGGACTTCTGGTCCAGCTCCTTCTTCAGGTGCTTCTGGGGCGACTACGGGTCGGACCCCGGGTGCATGCTTTACTTGTGGAAAGCCGGGTCACTTTGCCCGCGATTGCTGGAGCGGACGTCCCAAGTCCGAAAGGAAGCCGGGAGCAACTTATGAAGAGAAGGGCAAGGCGGTGGAGTCAACCGCATCCCATTATGCTTCGGCCCAACCGAGGGTTTATAATCTTGGCCAACGGGAGGCCATTAAACAGGCGGATGTGGTGACAGGTAAAATTTAAATTTATAGCAAGTTAATCTTTTAAATACTTGTCATGTGCTTGTTACCTTACCACTGCTTGTTTAGGATTTGTTTTGATTTGTGAGTATCCGGCAAGAGCACTCTTTGACACGAGAGCGTCACACTCCTTCTTGTTCGAAGGATTCATATCGCGCATCGGAGTACCTTCTTCGATGGTGAAGGACAAGTTGGATGTTTTGTTACCAAATGGGTGTTCGATGCGCGCGGATAAAGTCTGCGGTGTTAAAATTTGCATTGGGAATCAAGAGTTCGATCTGCAAGCGTCGTTAGTACCGTTGGTGGAGTTCAACGTTATATTTGGCATGGACTGGCTCTCGGAGAAGCAAGCCTATATTGATTGCAGTCGCAAGGAAGTCAAGTTGGGAGCAAGTCGTGAGATGACTTTTACGGGCTTGAAAGGGTCGAGCAAGATGTTTATGTCTGCTCTTCAGGTGGTGAAGGTGGTTCATGCTGATGCAGAGCTGTTCTTTACACTAGTGGAGGTTGCAAAGCCAAATCCTACGTTGGATAGTATATCAGTGGTAGCTGAGTACCCTGATGTGTTCCCCCCAGATCGTCCTGGAGCCCCACCTCAACGGGAGATAGATTTCACGATTGAGCTAATGTCAGGTGCAAAGCCTGTGTCACGATCTCTGTATCAGCTAGCGCCTAAGGAAATGGCGGAGCTGAAGGTGCAACTTCAAGAGTTGTTGGAGCAAGGGTATGTGCGTCCAAGTTCTTTTCCTTGGAGCACACCGGTACTTTTTGTTAAGAATAAGGACGGGAGCTTGAGACTCTGTATTGAATATCGGGAGTTAAACAAGCTAACGGAAAAGAACAAGTACCCAATCCCAAGGATCGATGATCTTTTTGATCAGTTGGTCGGGTCAACAGTGTACTCTAAGTTGGATCTCAAGTCCGGTTACTACCAGTTGAGAATAAGGGAGAGTGATATCCCTAAGACAGCGTTCAGTACGAGGTATGGGCATTACGAGTTTATGGTCATGCCATTTGGGCTGACTAATGAGCTGTCAGTGTTCATGGATTTGATAAACAGGACCTTCAGGGAGTACTTGGACCATTTTGTGATCATCTTCATCGACGATATTTTGGTGTACTCGCAGAGTGAGAAAGATCACTTCAGGCATCTTCATTTGGTTTTAGAGATGCTAAGGAGGAATCAATTGTATGACAAGTTCTCTAAGTGCGAGTTTTGGTTGTCCTTAGTGGCGTTCCTCAGTCATATAGTGAGTGGGGAAGGTATTGCAGTGGATCCGGCGAAGATTGTTGTGATACGGGAGTGGCCTTAGCTTTCTACAGTAGCGGAAGTCCGGAGCTTTCTGGGGCTTGCCGGCTATTATAGGCGCTTCGTAGAGAACTTCTCGCGGATAGCGTTACATCTCACTACTTTGACGAGGAAGGAGCAGAAGTTCGTTTGGACGTCGGAGTGCGCGCGAGCTTTTGAGGAGTTGAAATGTTGGTTGACCACGGCGCCTGTGCTGAGTTCACCGAGTGGGACCGAAGGTTATGAGATTTATAGCGATGCTACGGGCAGTGGTTTGGGTTGTGTGCTGTTACAGCATGGAAGCGTTATAGCATATGGCTCGAGACAGCTGAAGGTGCACAAGAGGAATTATCTGGCCCATGAATTGGAGTTAGCGGCCGTGATTTTTGCCTTGAAGCTGTGGAGGCATTATTTGTACGGTGTGAAGATTGATATCTACACCGATCGCAAGTGCTTGAAGTATTTGATTGATCAGAAAGACCTGAACATGCGGCAGCGTAGATGGATGGAGTTCCTGGGGGACTATACATTTAAGATCCACTACGTGTCTGGTAAAGGTAATGCAGTTGCGGACGCGTTGAGTCGCCGGGCCCCAGCTCAAGCCAATTGGCTGTCGGTTCATGACGAGCGGTTGGTTCGGGAGTTAGAGGCATTGGAGATCTTTTGCGTTGATAAGCAATCAAGTGCTGAAGCAGTACTGAATTGGACTGAAGTCCAATATGACCTGGCTGATCGGATTCGGCAGGCTTTGGATTTGGATGACCACATGAAGCAACTCATGATAGAGGCTCTGGATGGGTCAAATTCCCAATATGAAGTTGTGGATGGATTGCTTTGGAAAGACGGTCGTCTTTGCGTCCCAAGCGTAGGTAGTTTGCGGGTGGATTTGTTGTACGAGGCGCACCATACCAAGTACTTGATTCACCCGAGGAGCACAAAGATGTACCGCGACGTTAAGAAACTGTTTTGGTGGCCGGGTTTGAAGAATGATGTGGCGCTCTACGTGGCGAAGTGCCAAACTTGCGCCTTGGTGAAGGCGGAGTGCCAAAAGCCAGGAGAATTTCTGAATTCCTTGCCTATTCTGGAGTGGAAATTCAACGACATCGCTATGGACTTTGTACACGGGTTGCCAAGGTCGCAAAAGGGGAACGACGTCATCTGGGTGGTCGTATATCGGCTAACGAATGTGTCGCATTTCATTCCACATAGGAAGGATGATCCGGTGGAGAAGTTGGCAAAGTTATATGTGGATAACATAGTGCGGCTCCACGGTGTTCCCCGCAGCATCGTGAGTGACCGAGATGGGCGGTTCACGTCCAATGATTGGAGGCTTGTGCAGCAAATGTTGGGAACAAAGCTGAGTTTTAGCACAGCCTTCCATCCGCAGACGGATGGGCAGACCGAGATGGTCAATAGAACTATGGAAGACATGCTCCGCATGTGTGTCATGGACTTTGGAAAGCAATGGGAAGACCATCTTTATTTGGTGGAATTTGCGTACAACAATAGCTACCAGGCGAGTATTCAAATGGCGCCCTTCGAGGCCCTTTATGGTAGATGATGTCGCACGCCGTTGTCCTGGTTGGAAACGGGTGAGTCAAAGTTGTACAAGCGTCAAGAGGTGGAGGATGCTACTTCATTGGTGCGAACCATTCGGGAGAGGTTGCTTATCGCTCAGGACCGGCAAGCGAAGTACTATAATGCCAAGCACAGGAACGTGTAGTTCGCTGTGGGCGACAGGGTGTACTTAAAGATCAAGCCGTTCAAGGGTGTCTCACGGGTGCGGCGCTTGAAAAAGCTAAGCCTGAGGTACCTTACGCCGTTTGAGGTTCTGGAGAGGATTGGCGAAGCGGCTTATCGGTTGAATCTATCGGTGGAGCTTAGTGGTTTACATGATGTATTCCACATATTAGTGCTTCGGAAGGCGGTGCTAGAGCCTTCGCAAGTGATCGCGGTCGATCAAGTGCCGATTGATAGTGGGTTGACGACTAAGGTCAAGCCTGTGCGTATTGAAGACTCGGAAGTCAAGCGCTATGCAATAAAGAGATCAGGATGGTCAAGGTCCGATGGGACAATTGCGGTCGAGAGGAGCTCTCTTGGGAGCGAGAGCAGACTATGCTTGACGAGTACCCGGAGTTGTTCCGCTCAGGTACAATTTTAATTTTGTGCTTATCTTTCCTTTATGAAATTTCGTGGACGAAATTCTTTTAAGAGGGAGAGAGTCGTAACGCCCCGAAACTCAAAAGAGCGACGGGAGGCGTTCCGGGCCAAATTCGGAATTTGGCAGGAGGCACACGGCCTGGTACACGGGCATGTCCCAAGGCGTGTCGTGTTGGGTTCGACGATCGGGCCGTGGGTTCGACGATCGGGCCGTGGGTTCGACGATTTGGCCAGAGATTTCCGTTCGACAATCTGGCTGCGTTCGACGATTTGGCCAGAGATCTCTGTTCGACGATCTGGCAGCGGTCGACGATCTTTCTTCGAGGATCGTCGAGCGCGGGGCGGATTGTGGCGTGTTTGACTCTGTCGACGCGAAGTGTCGACACACGGGTTTTGGCGGGAGTTGACTAATTGTTCCGACACTGTTTTGACGCGGACGTGTCCTGCTCCTATTGATGATTCATGTGGTGTTTAGCCCCATTTGTCCAGTTCGGACCTGGATCGTATCCGTGCATCCCTTTTGTGGGATCTGACGGCTGTGGTTATCTCGAAGGGGTTATACCCGAGAGAAGGGTTTCAAAACCCTTATTTTTTTGTCGTAGTTCTCTGTCTAAATCTTAGAGAGAGGGGAGAGCAAAGGAGGAAGAAGAAGTCTAGATCCAGTCATTGGAGTAGTTTCAGAGCTCCAAATCGCGAGCCGACTTCGGATCTACGAAGGCAAGGAGATTGCGGTGCTTTTCATCTGCGTACATTTCCATGGCGCCAAGGAAGAACGCTAGGGTAACGATTCTCTTCTTTAGCATGTGAAGCTCTTCTTCTTTTGCATAGAAAGCCCGCTCTCACGAGTTTGCGGTGAGTTGGAGGTGTTCCTTCGGGTAGATATGTAAAGTCCCTGTTGCGTAGAGTCCGTAATTGAGAACGGACATAGGCATGATGTGTGAAGCCTATCCGAACATGTTGGTCTGGATCGGTGATGTTGCATTGCATGAATGGCCAGAGAAGACTCCGTGCGAATGTTTGTTTTCGGGTTTTTCTACGTGGTAGATTGCAACAGGGAGCCTTGGGGATTAACCCAAAGCTGCACCCGGAAAACTGGGCAGATGCATGATTCTGCCAAACATGTGGGCCTAGGAGCCAACTTGAACATAACTGGGTTATGTGTTGTGTGTAAATGATTTGGGACTCGGGAAAGTTTGACCCGCGTATATATTTTAAATTAACGTTGCGGTGTGAGCAACGGGTCAGGCGGAACCGTACCCGCTCTATGTCATTCGGTTAAAGAGACCTAAAGTTACTTGACACTTACCGTTGGCATAGATTGAGGGTCTTAGGCAGTGGCCAGAAAGACCAAATGCTCGCGAGAGATTGTCGTCCTGGGGACGGTGGTGAGTCGGCGGACTTAGACCGTGATCACCGAGAATGTGCCCTGAGAGCACGGGGCGTGTGGTCGTGCGTGCCAACGCCTGTGATGCAATGTATTTGTATACTGCTTGGTTGTGCTAATAAAATGTAGGGAAGGAGCATCGTCGCCCCGAGTTGGGGGCGAGATCGTTATAATTTGGTCAGCATTGCTGACCGTTGCTTTTGTTTGCCATGTGTGGTGGATTGTGCTTACAGGTGCTGCTGGACCAAGCGGTCAATAGCAGGCTAAAGCCCAAATTGCGATGCCGGCCCTCGAAGGCCTAATTGGAGTGTTTTACTTGCTTTTGTTCATGTATGACCGGCCTGCGTGCCGTGGTATGGAAACATGTAATATTAGTAAACCATTTGTAAGGCCTTAAGGCCAGTACTTGTGTATATACTTTATTCCTTTTTGGCTTGTTAGTGGACATTCATGCTTGTTGCTGGGTTCTTTTAATTGCAACTCTTAATATTGCTTCCGCTAGAATGCTCTGTGTAGGACGTTGGATTGGTTGGATGGTTTCCATTGAGTAACCACCCGGTCTGTCTGTGGTATATAGCGTCGGGCCCCGGCCGGACCTATTGCTATATGCTATGCGACGGCTAGGTGGTGTTACACGACCACAGGTGCCTAATAAAGGTTTTGTATTTTTTACTTACGATTTATTCATGTTGACACCTCATAGCCTCGTGCGTCTGGTGTACTATTGTTGTACGTGAGGAATCATGTAAGAGTTCTTTTCCCGATGATGACTTATTCCTCTTTTTGTGCTTTATTTCAGTACTGTTGGTCTTGGGTTGGTACCCCTTTGACTTTTATTTATTTTGGCTTATTAATTTCTGCCTCCATTTGTGCTTTCTTATTGAGGTGTTCTGTCTTTGGAATGCCTCAGGTTCAGAGCAGTAGCAGATTGCAGAGATAGTTTTGGAGTTTCTGGGCGGCAGTGTTTGTCATGGTTGTTGCCTCATCTTAACGAGGTAGACTGTTGTTTATTTAGTTACTGGTTCAGACTTACTTTTATGTAAGTAGGTTCGTGTCAGTTGTTGGCGGCCACAGAATTCTTATTTGTTTGATACTTGCTAGCTGCTTATTTCTCTATATGTGGATGTGGATTACTTGCTCTCTAGGAGGATTTATGCTATGAATGCATGTTAGGTATTTTTAAGAATAAAATCTATTACTATTACTTCATGCACTGCATAATTTAAAAACTATAACTTGTTATATTTAGCGACCGTAAAAGCTATCCTTACTACTATTATAAATTTAGAGTCTTGCATTGCATGAGTTGTCCTTTGGGGACTCTTATACTCATGTAGGATGTTAGAGTCAATCTAAATAAATATTTTTCTGCAGCATATAATTATATTTTGATTCGTGGACTAAATGAGCCATTAAGATGAGGGATACGGCTAACTATTGCACTTAACTAATTTTTTTTCCTTAAAATAACTTAAACAATCTTTCTTCATGATTAAGTGGGTGTATGCCTGAGCGTCCGTAATTATCCCCTGCTGACGTGATATCATGACGCGCATTTTCCCTTACTCTGATAAGTTATTTTATACGGTGAAAATGCGGGTTGTGACAGTTGGTATCAGAGCCAGGTTGCTTGACAATTAGTCGGGCAACCTTCTCTTGTTAGTTTTAGTTGTTTAGTGACATTTCATACACACACCAATGTGTAATCAGTACAACTTAGCCAAAGCATAGTCACTACACTCATAGCATGATAAGAAGTATACGGGGCATATTATGTAGTATGGGATGCATAATATGTGTTTGTATATGGATCAACCATAGGGGGCAACATGTGACGGTTATGTAGTATGGGATGCATAACCACCATCACATGAGTGCCCATTAGCACGTTTTCTTTTCTCGTTGCATGTGATGTTATGTAGTATGGGATGCATAACATTTCATGTGTACACCGCTCATGCACGCATTAAGGCTTTTTTTAGAATGCATAACACTGCATACATTGCATATCATCGCATAAGCACGCGTGCTAAGTTAAGGTTTACATGATGACACATGTACATGCATGATTTTAAATGAGAATAAAGAATACATGCATTCATGTCATAGGCACAAGAGTCAATAGGATGAGAGGATATCATCCTAAGTAGGACATAGCATCATTATAAAATCCCAGAGCAAGTTGCAGCATAAGCAAGTGTCTTATAAGTATGGTCTGAACTAGTTGAGTGGCTTTGTTGTAAGTTAGTATTTTGATGAGTTGTTCATTTGCTTTTTAGAAAGCCGTCAAAGCGTCCCGCGACGAGGTCGACTCCCCAATCGGAGGGTGAGTCATCAGGTACGCAAAGTGATGCGATTATCCAGGGTCTGCGTCAGAGCAATGAGGCTCTGTCGAGACAATTGGTTGTGATGCAATCGAAAATTGAGTCTTTGTTGTCTGTCGCTCCCGCGCAGAAACCTTTTGTGCAAGAGCCTGCCTTGGGCCAAGCCGTGCACGATACCCCTGCTCCTCTGGTGCCGCCGATGGTGATACCACCAGAAATGAATTTCATATCGCACTTCCAGTGGTTGGGACCTCCCACTTACGACGGGAGTGCTAACTTTATGATTATAGATGATTGGATCATCTTCATCGAGGAGATGTTTTCGTATTCTAGAATTCTAGAAGCACAGAAGGTGATGATTGCAGCCTATCAGTTAAAAGGCCTGGCAAAGAGCTGGTGGATTCGGGAAAGAGATGGTCTGAAGGAAGGCTGTTATTGGGAATCTTTTAAGAAGATGCTGCTGAAGAAGTTTCTACCCTCGATCGAGCAAGACCGCCTGATGAATAACTTCCTGCATTTGAAGCAGAGACAGCTCACCGTGAGCGAGTACAAGATTGAGTTTAGCAAACTAAGCAGGTTTGCTCCTAATTTGGTAGCTTCTGAGGAGGGTAGAGTGAAGCGTTTCCTTGGTGGACTAAGAAGCGATGTCCAGCAGTTGGCATGCGCTTACCGAGCTGAAAGTTATGCTGAAGCAGTGGAAGTCGCTTTGAAAGTGGAGGCGATTGAAAATGCCAAGAACCGCAGTGCTGCGGCGAGGAAAGAGAAAAGGAAAGGTGTTGAGGATGGTAGCTGCAGGACATCTGGCCCTTCTTCGAAGAAGAAAAGTAAGGAAGTGTGTAGCTTCTGTGGTCGTCCTGGCCACCCTTATGAAAGGTGTTTCAAGAGGACTGCCACCCTGAAGCAGCAGCAGGTGCACGCCATCCAAGGTTAACCCAAGGGAGAGCTAGTGTGCTCATTCTGTGCAAGGAAGGGTCATGATGTGAGTCAGTGCTGGATGAAAGAAAGGATTTGCTTCCAGTGCGGGCAGAAGGGAGACCAGAAGTCTTCGTTCCCCTAGGCTCAGCCCCCACTGCAGCTTGCCCCACTTCGAGCTCTGTTGCTGCCACCGAACCTGGATAAAGGAAAAAGAAAGCTGAACGTGATGACCAGCGAGGAATCCCAAACCTCTACGCAAGTGATAACAGGTTAGACTCAATTTAATTTATCTTTATTATTTGTCGTTGTTGCCCTAGTTATAGTTCGTTTAGTTATGTATGTTACGGTTTTAGGGGAGTTTAAGGTGCGGAATAGGTGGGCGCGCGTTCTTTTTGATTCGGGTGCCACCCATTCCTTCGTGGCCCGGAGGTTTGTTGATAAACATCGCCTGGATGTGGATCAATTAGGAGACTCCTTCAATGTCAAGCTCCCTTTCGGTGATTTGGTGATATCTAATCAAGGAGTTCTGAGATGCCCTATTTATCTTGGCAATTTTCTGTCCTATGCGGATCTGATGATTTTAGATCTGGCTGATTTCGACGTGATTTTGGGCATGGACTGGCTGTCCAAGTATGATGTGGTCATCCAGTGCAAGGCTAAGCGATTGGATTTCAGGATGGACGACGGCCAACCTATGAGCGTCTATGGATATCAGGACAGAGTTTTCCCTGTCATTTCTGCGGTACGTGCTGGTCGTGCTATAGAGTCTGGTTGCGAGGTGCTTTTAGTTTCTATTATTGCTCTAGAAATAGCTTTTGTTACACCACGTCTTGAGGATGTCTCGTTGGTGCGAGAGTTTCCAGATGTCTTTCCTGATAGTCTTCCAGGACATCCTCCTGAAAGGGAGATAGAGTTTGTGATAGACCTCAAGCCAGGTACTCGTCCTATTGTCAAAGCACCGTGTCGTATGGCTCCGCGTGAGTTGGATGAGTTGCGTACTCAGCTCGATGAGTTGCTAAGGTGTGGTTTTATTAGACCAAGTTCTTCTCCATGGGGTGCTCCTGTTTTGTTCGTCAAGAAGAAAGATGGATCGATGAGGCTTTGCATCGATTACAGAGAATTGAACGAGGTAACCATTAAGAATAGATACCCCCTGCCAAGGATTGATGATCTTTTCGATCAGTTGTGTGGTAGCTCGGTATTTTCAAAGATCGATCTTCGCTCATGCTACCACCAGTTGAGAATTCGTGAGGCAGATATTCCACGAACCGCTTTCCGTTCGCGGCATGGACACTATGAGTTTTTGGTGATGTCTTTCGGTTTAACCAATGCACCCTCTGCTTTCATGGATTTGATGAATAGGGTGTTTAAGGATTTCTTGGACTGATTCGTTATTGTGTCTATAGATGATGTCATGGTGTATTCCCGCAATATTGAGGAGCATACTCAGCATTTGCGTTTGGTTTTGTCAACCCTGAGCAAGCATAAGTTACATGCGAAGTTGAGCAAGTGTGAGTTCTGGCTACCTCAGGTGTCCTTTCTGGGTCATGTCGTAAGCAAGGACGGTATTTCTGTAGACCCGACCAAGATTTCTGTCGTGATGGAATGGGAGAGACCGTCTACACCTAAGGAGATTAGGAGCTTCTTAGGCCTGGCTGGCTATTATAGAAGATTCGTTGAAGGATTTTTGGTGTTGTCTGCTCCTCTAACTAGACTTACTCAGAAGAATACTGCATTCATTAGGAGTGATAAGTGTGAAGAGGCTTTCCAAGAGTTGAAGAAGAGACTGTGTACTTCTCCAATTTTAACCTTACCTACTGAAGGAATTGAGTATGTCGTGTATGTCGATGCATCACACATCGGACTTGGTTGTGTTTTAATGCAAGATGGTAAGGTGATCGCGTATGGATCGAGGCAACTAAAGATTCATGAGAGAAACTATCCTACGCATGATTTGGAGTTTGCTGTTGTAATTTATGCGCTGAAGCTTTGGAGACACTTATTGTATGGCGCGTTGTGCAAGATCTATACGAATCATAAGAGTTTGAAGTATATCTTCACCCAGAAGGAACTAAATATGCGCCAGCGTCGGTGGTTAGAATATGTGGCAGATTATGAAGTGGAAATTCTTTATCATCCAGGAAAGGCTAATGTAGTAGCTGATGCTTTGAGTAGAAAGACAGCTAAAATTTTTAATCTGTCGGTACAGTCCTTGGTAGAAGAATTCTTGTTGATGGATATTGAGGTTGGGAGTCGAACTGTGCCAGCTAGTTTGGAAGCAAAAGAACCCTCTTGGATTTCCCTTACTCGAGCACATCAGAATGATGATCCTGATTTGTTGCACCTCCGGAATAGAACTGTGAAGGGAGAGCTACCAGATTTCTCCTTGGATGAGTTGGATACTGTTGGGTACATTGGAAAATATGTACCAGATTTGAAGAAGCCTCACCTTACTCAATGATATGCATCAAGGTGTATTTGATGTTGTTTTGAGTTTATATGTGCAGGTTAAGAAAATGCAGGAATGCAGGAAAAAGTTTCTAAGTCCATGAGTCGACACCAGAAGAAGCTGTGTCGACACTTATGAAGGATTGTGTCGACACTGGAGAAAAGTTGTGTCGACACCTGGAGTCAATTGTGTCGACACTTGGAAAGTCTGTGTCGACACCAGAAGAAACTGTGTCGACACACAGAGGAAGAGTCGACACACAAAAAAGCTTAGTCGACATCAACTATGTCGACACACAGATGCAGTATCGACACACAGAAGACTTTGTCGACATCAACTGTGTCGACACACAGGACTTGTGTCGAAACATAGCAGAGTTTCAACAAAGTTGATTTTCTTGTGAAGAAAAGAAGTGATTGTGTCGACACACAGAATTAGTGTCGACACATTCTATAGAAGCTGTGTCGAGAAGCAGTGCCAACACCAAGGGAGCTGTGTCAACACCACCAAGGCTTGTGTCGACACTTAGTCTACTTGTATCGACACATGATGAAGTTCAGTCTCGACACTTTGCTGATAGAGACAGAGTTTCAAGAAGTGACTGGAAGACATTACAGCTGCCATAACCAACCGGTCTACTGTAACTGTCAGAGCTGTCAGAAGTTTGTTAGAAACCAGATCAGCCGGTTACCATGGAGGAAGTCTATATAAAGACATTCTCTATCAATAGAAGAGACGTTACACAAAAAAGGGAACATATACATAATACACGATACTTACAACTGAAGAAGATTTTCAACAGAAGATCTAAGAAGACATTCTCAAGTGGTGATCTACTCAGAGTTTGTCAAGAGAATTCCAAGAAGAATTCAGAAGAATCTTCAGAAGAATTTGGAGAGAGAGCTCCATCTATTCAAGTGAAGAAAGAGATTTACATCAACAAGTCTCTTAAGTGCAGAGTCTGAACCAGTCTGCCAAGAAGAATTCAAATTGATTTTTGAGTTTCAAGAAAGAAGTTGATTGAAGATCAACTTCAAAGGAGATCAACCCTACTGTGTTCAGATTCAAGAAGCTTTGAAGAAAACTAAGTCAGGTCGATCTCTATCATCTGATTCGTTCAAGAACTGATCAAGAAACTATCCATCCTTTCTCTCTCAACCTGGGTGGTGGTAGATTTACAATTAACATCTATTTTCTGTAGGATCTTTTTAAGATCTGAGTTGTAAGCATGATTTATAAAGGCTGAGTTGTAGGAGATAAAGTTCTCTGAGTGGTAGGCCTTGTTGAAGGCTGAGAGCCTGAGTTATATGAGATTGTCATCTCTGAGTTGTAGGCCTTATTGAAGGCTAAGGTAGGGCAGATTGCCTGAGTTGTAGGAGTGTGGACTCACTTTGAGTTGTAGGGGCCTTGTTTGGGTTCTGAGCTGTAAGATCTGAGGATCTGAGAAGAAGGAAAGAAGTTAGGCCGAATCTAGCACACTGCTAGATAGGCGAAGGGGGAAAGTAGATGTACCCAGACCTTGGGGAACCACTATAAATCAGTGTGCAATCTGTGAATGTGTGTGATATTATTATTTTTGTGCTGTGATAGCTGTAGAACTATCCGTTATTATTAATTAACTGAATTAAAAGTTCTGTCTTAGAAGAAAAAGGAATTACACCTATTCACCCCCCCACCCCCTCTAGGTGTTTAGAAACCAATTCTTTCAAGTGGTATCAGAGGGAGGTTACTCAAAGAAAGACTTAACAGTCTGAGTAAGATCTGTAAGGCAGAATTAGGTTAAAGAAGATGGGTTCAGGAGAAAACCATAAATAACTTGGTTCAATGAAGTTGCCTATCTGTAGGAAGGAAATTTTTGGAATATGGAAGGAAAGGGTCAGACTATTTATGGAGGCATCTGATCCTAGAATTTATAAAACAGTTAAGGAAGGACCATATATTCCAATGAAGGTTTCTGTTCTTGATGCTAATCAAAGGACTCCTAAGGATTTTTCAGAAATGACTAAGGATGAGATCATCTTGGCTACAATGGATAAAATAGAACATAATATTATAGTGAGTGTCATAGATGATTCAACATTCCAGAATCGGATTCACTACAAAACCTCTAAGGAGATGTGGGACACATTGGTTGTCTACATGGAGGGTTCTGAAGAGGTTAGACAAGATAGAAAGTCTATGCTTAATCAAGAATATGAGAGTTTCAGTCAAGCCAAGTCTGATAGTATAACTGAATGTTATAAGAAGTTCTACAGAATTGTAAATGAACTAATGTCCTATGGAAGAATATTCAGTACATATGAGCTGAATGACAAATTCCTTAGATCTTTGACTAAGGATTGGGATACAAAGATCTGTGTCATAAGGGAAGTGGCCAGACTGGAAGAAATTTCACCTCCAACATTGTTTGGCAAATTGTTGTCATATGAGATGCAGCTGTTGGCCAGAAAGGAGGAAGAGAAGAATACAAAGGGTGACTATAGAGAAAAGTCAGTGGCCTTCAATGTAGATGCCACAAGGAAGAATAGGAGGATGTCTCCATCTTCTCCTAAGAAATCTGCAGAAGTGATCTCAGAAAATTCTGATAATCACAGTTCAGACAGCAGTAATTCTGATGAAGACTTTGTTGCTTTCACAAGGCAGTTTTAGAGATTCTTAAAGAAGAAGCAGTGGAAATCTAAGCCATCCTCATCTCAGTCCAAGGATGACTATTATCAGAAGAGGAAATCATCCAGGAAGGACATGAGTGGGACAAAGCCTAGCAAGTCAACTACATCAAAGATTATTTGTTATTGCTGCAACAGACCTGGACATATTGTGGCTAACTGTCCCGACAAAAGGAAGGAGTCTACTGATAAAAAGAAGTCTCAGCATAAGAGCAAGAAGGAGAAATCCTTAGTAGCTAAGAAAGAGAAAAGTTGGACAGATCAATCAACTTCAGAGTCTGAATCTGAGGCTGAGGCCTATATTGGTCTGTTTGCAACAGAAGAAGAGGATGAGTTCCTGAAATTACTGGAATCTATCAATGAGCAAGGAGACCATCAGTGCAAATGACTTATGGCTATGTCTGAAGAAGACCAGTTTCAGGATCAACCTGACCCCAGTAAGGTAAAAAGTTCATCTGTAGATTCTGATTACTACACTGGGTCAGAATTAGATGCATCTGCATCAATAGATGTGGATGGGTCTGAATCTGAAGGAGATATTCATCAGCTTATAGATGAATATGGGGATTTGTTGCAGGCACTTAAGAGAAGCAAAAACCTGGCCAAAAATCAGGCTAAGGAAATTGCAGCTCTTAAGTTGGATTCATCTGATTCAGAGAAGCTGCTGGATCAGAAGATGAATGAGATTGTCAGGCTGAAAAACATAACTGTTATTCAGATGGGTACAATCACATACAAAAATGATCATATCAAAAGTCTGGAAGACAGACTTCAGAAAGAGAAGGAGATAGTGGCTAGTTTCTCTAAGCCAAAATCTGTCCTACCCCTAATTGATGACTTTGTGTCTCCAAAGGGTAAGGCAGGATTAGGCTTTAAGATAACTGCATGGACTGTACAGTCCAATAATAAAGGCAAAGCCCCAACACAAAACAAAAGATCTACTGCAAACAATACAGCTAAGATTGTACCTAAAAAGAGGTATAATAAGTATGAGTATTGGTGTTGTGGCAAGATAGGCCATTATACCTTAGATTGTTGGCACAATTCCAGTGTCAGGAAGGATAGCAGTCTACCTATTAGAAGAGTTGCAGGCAGATTTGTCAAGTTTCAGGCTAACTTGAACCAAGGACACAAAAGTTATTTGGGTTCTAAGGTTAAGTAATCTTTGTTGCAGGTAAGTCCAAGTTGTCATGCCCCTATATGGTACTTGGACAGTGGATGTTCCAGGCACATGACTGGAACAAGAGGATTGCTGAAGGACTACTCACCAATATTGAATGGGCCTAAAGTAATCTTTGGTGGTTCTGAAAGAGGATACATCAAAGGTTTCAGTAACATTTTTAATAACTTAATCACTATCACCCAAGTGGCTTATGTGAAGGGTTTGAAACACAACCTAATAAGCATTAGCCAGCTGAGTGATCTTGGATATGACATTTTATTTGTCAAGAATGGGTGTCATATCAAGAGGTCAAGTGATCAAAAAGTCATATTGATTGGCTATAGAAAAAGAAATGTGTATTGCCTAAATTTTGAGTGTGAGAATAAAAATTCTCCTATCTATCTTGTGGCTGATGAGAAAGCCTCTCATTGTGTCAAATGCCACAAGAGGCTAGCTCATCTTAACTACAAGACTATTGGCCAACTCTTTAGTAAAGAGTTAGTGAGGAATGGTCCTCAAGTTAAGTGCTTTAAGGATGGAATATGCTCAGCTTGTCAAAAAGGCAAGCAGACCAGATCCTCCTTTCATAGCCTAGAAACCAAAGACTCAGTGAGGTGCATATACCTCTTGCATATAGATTTATTTGGTAATATGCCAGTTCATAGTCTAGGTAGGAAGGTCTATACTTTTGTGGTAGTAGATGACTATTCTAGATTTTCATGGGTATTCTTTCTGAGGCAGAAATCTGAAACCCCAAATGTCTTCTGTAATTTTATCAAACAAATTCAAAATGAATTAGATAGTTCAGTTGTACAACCCCGTGTCCGGCGAGCGGGTCCCGCCAGGGAAGTCGAGCAGACCTAGCCCCGCGACCCGCACCCAAGCGGCAAACAGATATACGGCAGGAAGGCTGACCCATCCCCGCCCATTTCAGGCGAGCGAGCAGGGCGAGGCGAGCGAGCGGGTCGCGCAGAGAATCGCTGACCAAAGCGGATGGGTTTGGCGACCCGTGACTAGCGAGCCGATCGGGGGGTCGCGGTGGCCGTCGGCCAGCCCCTACACGCGACCTGGCCGCCGGCCCGCCCCGGCAGAAGACAGGCAGGTCGCGGCGGCCCGGCTCGCACTCGCCCAGGAAGAATAGGCAGACCGCTGGAGCCAGGTTATGCCCGCCTCCCGCGGAGGGGGATCGGAGGCGAGCCGACTCCCCAGGGGTGCGAATGGCCCCTCAGAACGGCGGAGCCACGCTATTGGCAGACCAGGTTGGACTGCGCGTAGCCACTCAGGACAACGGAGTTTGGCTGTTGGCAGACCCAACCAGGGGCTCTTTGGTATTTTCAGGTCAGTTCTCTTGGTTATTGGCAGTTCGAATTCCAGAAAACTATAAATAAGACCCAAGGGGTACCTCAGAGGGCACGCTTTGAGTGCCACCTTACTCTCGTTTTCAAGTGCTCTCTGAGGGTACCTTAGCTCGGCTTCTGGCTAAGGAGGGGAAGCGCTCAGAGATCTTCCGGGTTTGTGGTGGGACCTCCCTGCCGAGCCCTTGGGTCCGTTTCTTCTTGTCTTCTTCGTTGTTTTTCTTGCAGGATCAAAGTAGGCGCGAGACCACCCCTTCCGCAAGGGTCGAACTCCACGGGAGACCGGATTTCCGGTTTCAACATTTTGGTGCGGTGAGCGTGGATAGTGGTCAGTGCAGAAAAGCTTCGGCGAGCTCAATGACGGGAGGACAAGGATCTGACAGGCTGGATTGCCCCCCCCCCCACCTCTCGCAACAGTAGGGATGTTGGAGGACTTCAGGAACGAGGTGCTGGGCCTCGTCAAGATCGCACTCGGCACGCGGACCGAGTACTCGACTCCAGCAGCCCAGATCGCAGCCGCCCCCTCTTTAGGCGAGGACGCCCATGGCCGGTGAGCTAGAAAGGAAGTGGTCGAGGAAGGCCGAGGGTGCGAGCTCCCGGGGCGCGAGCTTTTCCCCGGCTCGGCAAGTCGAGGCAGGTTCGGCGAGTTGGGCTCGCGAGACTCGCCGGCTCGCCCAGTGGGGGGGGCAGTCCTTTCAGCGAGCTGGTCTCCTCAGCTCCAGTCCCAGATGGGTTCAGGGAGCCCGAGATGTCTTACTACACTGGGAAGGGAGACCCGGTCCAGCATGTCCAATGGTTCGAGGATGTGGTCTCCATCTGACAGATGTCAGACGGATTCCAATGCCGACTCTTTGCCATCACTCTCCGGGAGAAGGCGAGGGAGTGGTTTCACCAGCTGCCGGCTAGTTCCATCTACTGCTTCGAGGACCTGCGCCGAGGGTTCATGCTGAGGTTCACTACCTCGAAGAAGAGGAAGGAGTCTGAGTCTTTGTTCCACATTAAGCAAGGAGTGAACGCGACGTTGGGGAGCTACGTGGATCGATTTCAGGAGGAAGTTACCCAGGTCCAGGAGATGCCGGGCCACAGTCTGATGATGGCCTTTACCCTGGGCCTGCAGCAGGGGTTCTTCCGAATGGAGCTGAAGAAAGTTCCCTCTCTCTCCTACGAGGAGTTGATGGAGAGGGCGGCGAGAGAGGTCGACGGGGAGGCGTCGAATCCGGAGTTCGCAAGAAAGCTAGCCAGGTGGGCCACCGAGGAAGAGAAAGAGTCGAGAGGAGGAAAGGCACAGTAGGAGAGAAGGGGAGAACCTAGGCAGAGGGAGCAAAGGCAGCTCCAGTGGCAACAACAGCCGAGGTGGGGGCACCAGGAGCCCGACCGCCAGCTGGGTTGGAGACCTGAGTGGCAGGGGCAGGGGCCACCAAGACGATACTATGGAAGGGGTCACCATCCGGGAAGGCAGGAGCAGTTCCACCCTCTGGGCTGGAGGCAGGGCCAGAGGCCCCGGCTCCCCGATCAGGAGGAGGCCATGGCCATAGCTTTGGGAGCAAGGAGGGGGATCATGAGGAGGAGGAGAAGGGAGGTCAGGGTGGAGCTGCCCTATTGCGACTTCCATCAGGAAGAGGGGCACGCAACAGCCACGTGCCCGAAATTCTTGGAGATGAGAGGGAATAGGGAGGGCAGCAGCACCAGCAGGAGGCGCGGCAAGAAGTGAGGATCGAGGAGGTCCTGCCTCGGGCGGAGGAGGATCGTTGCGAAGACCGGGTGTATGTCGGGACCCGAGGAGGGATCGGAGTGATCCACGGTGGAGTGGGGATCGAGGCTTCCCGCAAGGCGAGCCTCCACACCATATACCGGCGGAGCGTCGCCTCTACATCCCAAACCCCGCCGCCGGAGGAGAGGATCACCTTCTCCAGGAGTGATATGCCAGACCACGAGGATCCGTTCTGTGATGCGCTGGTCATCAAGGCCGCCATCAAAAATTTCACTGTCTCTCGGATCCTCGTGGACAATGGGAGCTCCGTCAACGTCGTCTTCAAAAAGGCGTTTGACGCGATGAAGGTGGAGGCTAAGAGGGTGCTCGCCTCGGACGGGCCCTTGTTCGGATTCTCAGGAGAAAGGAAGGAAGTAGAGGGAGGAGTTGGCCTCCATGTCACCTTGGGGGGGCAGTCCCGAAACTGCAAGTTCGTCATTGTGGACGCCCCCAGTAGCTACAGCGCCATCTTCGGGAGGCCTCTCATCAGCGCCTTCCGCTACGTCCCCTCGTCTTTCCATCAGTGTTTGAAGTTCAACGCTGAGGGGGTCCAGGTCAGGGTCAGGGGAGACCCAAAGGTGGCGCGGGAGTGTTATGTCACCGCGGTGAACACCATCTCTTGGCAGGAGGGAGCCGAGGAGATGGGACGGAGGATGGAGGAGGTCAAGCAGGAGGCACGAGGGGAGGAGCCAGAAGTGAAGGACCACGTAGGAGAGGTGGCAGGAGGAGATCAGGAGGAGGTAGCCGAAGTGAGGGGCGCGGGAGAAGAGATGGAGGTAGAGGTCCCCGTCCCGGAGGAAGGGGATGCTGAAGGATGGGCAGAACAATCCAGGCTGGAGGTAGCAGAGGCAGTGGTGGAGCTGGAGGTGCTCACCCGAGGGGGGAGGATGGAAAAGATCCACGTCAGCGGGGGGCTGACCCCGGAGGACCAAGGCAGGATGCTGGAGTGCATCCAAAAGAACATGGACATCTTCGCCTGGAACGCCGCGGAGATGCCGGGGGTTGACGCGGATGTGGCTTGCCACCGCCTTAACCTGGACCCGGGAACACGCCCCGTTCAGCAGAAAAAGAGATCCACGGCGGACAAGCTGGCGGAGCCCATCAGGGAGGAGGTGGCAAAGCTTCTCAAGGCTGGCTTCGTGTCCGAGATTCAGTACCCCGGCTGGGTCTCCAACGTTGTGATGGTTAAAAAAGGAGACGGCCATTGGCGATTGTGTATCGATTTTTCCTTACTTAATAAAGCTTGTCCTAAGGACTGTTATCCTTTGCCTCGGATCGACGCGCTGGTTGACTCAGCCGTCGGCTTCTCTATAATGAGTTTTTTAGATGCCTTTTCTGGTTACCATCAGATCAGGATGCACCCCCGGACATCAAGGATGTCTCGTTCATCACAGGGGACGGATGTTACTGCTACAAGATGATGTCGTTCGGGCTGAAGAATGCTGGGGCCACCTACCAAAAAATGATGGATAGGGTCTTCAAGGAGCAGAGGGGGAGGAATTTGGAGGTATACGTGGACGACCTCATGATCAAAAGCCGGAATGTGGACTCCCACCTCCGGGATCTGGAGGAGACCTTCGCCACCCTACGCAGATACAAGATGCGCTTGAATCCCCTTAAGTGTGTCTTCGGGGCCAGCAGGGGAAAGTTCTTGGGGCACCTCCTCACCCCCGCGGGGGTCAAGCCGAATCCAGATAAGGTCAAGGCTATCTTAGAGCTGGGGTCCCCGCGGAATGCGAAGGAGGTCCAACGACTGACGGGGAAGCTAGCAGGGTTGAGTCGCTTCCTTTCTCGGGCAGGGGAGAAGTGCTCCCCCTTCTTCAAAACGTTGAGGGGTGGTCAGAGGTTTGAATGGACCAAGGAATGCGAGGAGGCATTCCAGGCCCTCAAGGCGCAGTTGACACAGGCTCCGCTGCTCCAATTGCCGAAGGAGGGGGGGGGGATTTGTTCTTATATCTCGGGGTCGGGGCAGAGGCTCTGAGCTCCGTCTTGGTTTGAGAAGAGGGAAAGAGACAGCTCCCTGTATATTACGTCAGCCGGGTCCTGAGGAAGGCCGAGCTCCGGTATCCGATCTTGGAGAAGCTTGCATTCGCCCTAATCATCTCGGCTCGGCGGCTGAGACCTTACTTCCAGGCACACTCAATCCGAGTGGTGACCGACCATCCCCTCCGCAACATCTTCGAGGGGGTGGAGCATTCAGGTCGGTTGGCTAAATGGTCGGTAGAGCTGAGCGAGTTCGATGTCTCCTTCGTTCCGCGGCTCTCGATCAAAGCTCAGGCAATGGCCGACTTCCTGGCCGACTACGTAGTGGAAGCAGCGGAGGAAGAGCTCACCTGCCTGACTCCTTGGAAAGTGAGGGTGGATGGAGCCTCAGGGAGGCATTCCCTTGGAGCGGGGGTGGTCCTAGAAAGCCCTCAAGGGACTCGGATTGAGCAGACGGTGGTGGTGCACTTTCCCATTACCAACAACCAGGCCGAGTACGAGGCCGTGATAGCAGGGATGCGCCTGGCCAGGGAGCTGGGGGTGCTAGATGTGGAGGTCCTAACTGACTCCATGGTGGTGACTTCCCAGATCAACGGGGAGTTAGAAGCAAGGGAACCCACCCTGAAGTCGTACTTGGCCAAAGTGAAGGGGGTCATAGGCACCTTCCAGACCTTCTCCATCCGACACGTGCCAAGGGGAGAGAATGAACAGGCCGACCAGCTAGCGAAGCATGGCCCCCGAGCGGGGGGCACCATCACCGACCTGTTCCGCCCCTCCATCGATGAGGGGGAGCTCATGGAAATCAAACAGCAAGCTTCGTGGATGGATCCAGTAGTAGTTTTCCTCTCCACGGGAGAATATCCGGAGGGGGTAGACAGGAAGAAGCTGAGGCACAAGTCAGCTTACTACCTCCTCAAAGACGGGCAGCTATACAGGAAGACCCTCTCCGGGATGCTGGCTCGCTGCGTGGCCGAGGGCGAGGCACAGAGGATCTTGGAGGAAGTCCACTCCGGGGAATGCGGGAGTCATTCCGGGAGTCGGACCCTGGAGGGAAGGATAGTCAGGCAAGGGTATTTCTGGCCCACCCTAGGCCGAGACGCCGCAGAGTTCGCAAAAAGATGTCATAAGTGCCAGCTATTTGCCCCTCTTCAGCTACAGCCGGCCCAACGCCTCAAGAGTATCACGACCCCCTGGCCCTTTGCAATCTGGGGAATGGATTTGGTTGGGCCGTTTCCCCAGGCCAGCGGTCAGAGAAGGTTCCTCCTAGTGATGATCGACTACTTCTCGAAGTGGATGGAGGTGAAGGCGTTGTCCAAGGTGACCTCCCAAGTGATCAGGAACTTTGTTTGGGGGGAGATCATCTGTCTCCATGGGCTTCCCCAGGCCATCGTCACAGACAACGGACCCCAGTTCGCCAGTGCCGAGTTCACCAGCTTCTGCGAGTAGCTCGGAATCGACCTCATGTTCGCCTCGGTCCACCACCCCAGGAGTAACGGGCAGGTGGAGGCAGCGAATAAGATCATCGTCAACCTCCTCAAGAAGAATGTGGAAAACTTGAGGGGGAGCTGGGTAGAACAGCTCCCCGCAGTTCTTTGGGCCCTAAGAACCACCCCTAACACGGCTACGGGGGAGACCCCCTTCAAGCTCTCTCATGGGTGCGAGGCGGTGCTCCCCGTAGAATTTGAAGTCCAAACGCCGCAAGTCGGGGCGGCCAGGGAGGGCCGAGAGGAATGGCGAGCCGAGAACGAGGGGGAGCTGAGACTCTCCCTTGACATGGTGGAAGAATTGAGGGACCTTTCAGCCATCCGACAGGAGGAGGTAAAAAGAAGGATGGCCAAATACTTTGACAAGCATGTCAGGGTCAAGCAGTTCGCGGAAGGAGACCTGGTGCTGAAAAAGGTAGACGCGGCAGGGAGGTCAGCGTCCGTAGGGAAGCTCAACCCCAGCTGGGAGGGGTCGTTTATTGTGAAGGAAGCTTTGAAGTCAGGGGGCTATCGGCTCCAAAATGTAGAGGGCGAGACCCTGAGTCTCACCTGGAGTGGAGACGACCTGAAAAGGTTTTTTCCCTAAGCGCCTGTAAGCAACACGTTGGTTATAATGAATTCCTTCCCCCCCCCACAGTATTGTCATAGCCAGCTTGCATAGAGAATTGGAATGTGTTTGGACCCCGAGAAGATCCCACTGCCAGGCTCTCACCTAGCTGGCAGGGCCGGAAGTCACTCGGTGTCATCCCTAGCCTCGAGAAGATCCCGCTGCCAGGCTCTCACCTAGCTGGCAGGGCCGGAAGTCACTCGATGGAATGTGTTTGGACCCCGAGAAGATCCCGCTGCTAGGCTCCCACCTAGCTGGTAGGGTCGGAAGTCACCCGGTGTCATCCCTAGCCTCGAGAAGATCCCGCTGTCAGGCTCTCACCTAGCTGGCAGGGCCGGAAGTCACTCGTTGGAATGTGTTTGGACCCCGAGAATATCCTGCTGCCAGGCTCCCACCTAGCTGGCAGGGCCGGAAGTCACTCGGTGTCATCCCTAGCCTCGAGAAGATCCCGCTGCCAGGCTCTCACCTAGCTGGCAGGGCCGGAAGTCACTCGATGGAATGTGTTTGGACCCCGAGAAGATCCCGCTGCCAGGCTCCCACCTAGCTGGCAGGGCCGGAAGTCACTCGGTGTCATCCCTAGCCTCGAGAAGATCCCGCTGCCAGGCTCTCACCTAGCTGGCAGGGCCGGAAGTCACTCGATGGAATGTGTTTGGACCCCGAGAAGATCCCGCTGCCAGGCTCCCACCTAGCTAGCAGGGCCGGAAGTCACTCGGTGTCATCCCTAGCCTCGAGAAGATCCCGCTGCCAGGCTCTCACCTAGCTGGCAGGGCCGGAAGTCACTCGATGGAATGTGTTTGGACCCCGACAAGATCCCGCTGCCAGGCTCCTACCTAGCTGGCAGGGCCGGAAGTCACTCGGTGTCATCCCTAGCCTCGAGAAGATCCCGCTGCCAGGCTCTCACCTAGCTGTCAAGGCCGGAAGTCACTCGATGGAATGTGTTTGGACCCCGAGAAGATTCCGCTGCCAGGCTCCCACCTAGCTGGCAGGGTCGGGAGTCACTCGGTGTCATCCCCAGCCTCGAGAAGATCCCGCTGCCAGGCTCTCACCTAGCCGGCAGGGCCGGAAGTCACTCGATGGAATGTGTTTGGACCCCGAGAAGATCCCACTGCCAGGCTCCCACCTAGCTGGCAGGGCCGGAAGTCACTCGGTGCCATCCCCTAGCCTCGAGAAGATCCCGCTGCAAGGCTCTCACTTAGCTGGCGGGGGCGGAAGTCACTCGATGGCAATAATTTGCGACCCAGAACGAATCACGCTGCCGGTCTCCCACCTAGCCGGCAAGGCCAGGAACTACTCGAATGGTGTTAATAGCAGGTCGGAGTCACAAGAGTTAATCAAAAAGGGAGGGGTCTAACATAGCCCCCCCAGCCCCAAGAAAGGCGGCCGAACGGAGGCGAAAACCTGGGCGAGGGTCCGCAAGAAGTTTGATAACTCAGACAAAGGACGAGCCGGCTCGCCTCACTTGATGGGCGAAGCAGCCGCATCATCAGGGTTGGGTCGCAGAGGCAGGCCACCCTGCGCGGTAATAGCAAATATACAGAGACAGGCGAGAAAGCATTTATAAAAGCAATAGTAGATAAAAACCACGAAGTCTAGGCACAGCTCGCGCGTACGTCTCAAAACAGTTAAACGTGCACGATATATACATCTAATAAACAAATGTCAAAAGAGCGGGGGTGACGCGAGATTCGGGGCGAGAAGTCTTAAATGCGCTGGAAGGACTGGTCTCCAGGGTCCGGTACTGGGAGGAACAGCGCCGGGACCACGTCGCCCGCCGAGAGCTCCGTCGCCTCGCTCTTGAGAAGATCCGCGCGTCGCAGCATCTGCATCGTGTACTTCGCGGCACTGGCGGCGTTCTTTTGCATCAGCACCTCCAACTCGTGGTCGGAGTGGTGCGCGAGCGGGCAACCCCTGTTATCAGGTGGAGGGACAGCGGCGGCGGCCTCCATCTCGCGTACCCGTGCCTCCAGCACTGACTTGTCCTGAGCAAGGGTGGCGATCTCAGCACCCATCCGACTGGCCGTCGCGGCATCCTGAAAAGAGGAAAAGAAAGTTATAAGGTGGATTCGCGAGAAAGGGCGGTTGTTGAGGGTGAGCACATACCACCCCGCCCAGGTACTGCGCGAGGGACTCTTCTGCCGCGTCGGCCCGCCTCCTCTGAAGGTTCGCGTCTTCCTGAGCAAGCTTTTGGGCCTCCTCCCTCTCGTCCGTCAGCTTCTTCAGGGAGGTGGCATTCCGCTCCAGCTCGGTGCAACGCCTCCCTACCATATGAGCTAGCTCCAGGCTGCGTAGCTGGGCCCGCGCGCTCTCATGAACCAATACTCGCGTCGCCTCTTTGTCGTAGATGGCGGCGTCTTCTCGCGAGTACAGGCCGAACGAGAAATTATACGCCTCCCCGCCGATGGTGTCTTGCTCCAGCCAGCTCGGCAGCAGAGTCGAGACCACCACGCGGTTAGACTCCTTGTCCCATGACAGGAGCGGGACGCCGAGCTCGTCCAGGTATTTCTCGCCATAGCCGAATTTGCGATGCCCTCTCGGCACCTTCTTCGCGGCGGTTTGCGACCCGTCTGGCGGCCCCGAAGTACCCGCCGCTCCGGCGGGAATGTCGCTGGTCGAAGCGATCACGGGAGGGGAGCCCTTGGTCGGCAGATCTGCCGGGGCCTTGCCTTTCCCTTGGCTCACAGCGGGTTGCCGACCCGAAGACTTCCCCACTTTCGGCGGGGGAGTGGGTTGTCCGCCGCCCGGCCGCTTCTTGGCCGGGACCGACGGGGGCTCGCGCTGAGCGGCGTCTGCGGCCTGCGCTCGGGCGAGAACCCCGGGGGCAATCCGAGCGCTCTCGTAGAGGGGATGAAGAGGGATATCCCGCTCGCCTGCCAAAAAGAGGGGATGAGACAGAGAAGAAAAGGGTAAGGTAGAGCAGTGATAAGTGGCAAAGCTCCCCCTGGTGGGACGGCGGCAAGGTCATCAAGATGGCGGCGCAGATACGCGACCTCGAAGTTCTTCCCGGCGAAGAACCCGCACAAGTCGGCCTCGTGGCCCCCTAGGCTGGGCGGACGGTAACTCGCCTCGCTGAGCTGCACCGGCGAGAAGGGGACGTTGCCGAAGTCCCCTTTGACGAACAGGAACTTTTTGAGCCAGTTATGACTCTTATTTACTGTCTCCCGCACCTTGAGGTGGGCGCTAGAGAAGTAGCAGTACCATCCCGGTTCGCCCGGAAGGAGAATAGCTTCCGAAAAACATCGAGACTAAACTCGACTCGCTCCTCTCGCAGAAAGCAGGCGAACCCCACCATAACGGCTATGGAGTTCGGGGTCATCTGACCTAGGACGACCCCGAAGTACTTCAGCACTTGGCGTACCTCGGGCCACAGGGGAAGTCGCAGGCCAACCTCAAAGTGAGCCAGGGGTATGGCGAGCTTCTCCCTGGATAAATCGTTGATCTTCTCTGTTTCCCCGGGCCGTCTCGCCGAAAAACCAGGCGGGACGTGGTCGCCGAGAGCATCCAGGTACTCACGTTCTGAAATGATGGCGTGAGGGAAATCGTGCTCTGAGAAGGTCCAGGCGCACTTGCTTCGACCGTCCGCATCGCCGCCGCCACCGCCCATTTCCATCGAATTGCCACCAATCGTGCGAGACAAATCCAGAAGGCGAGCACGAGCCGAGCTTCGCGGAGAGCAGGAAGCGGGAGAGTGTTTTGAACCGGTGAAAGAATAAGAACCGGCAAGGCCTATTTATAGGGAGAGAGAAAGGGCGGGAAAGTTCCCGCCGAATGAAGGGGTGCGTGTAGCCAAAAATCAGCCCGACGGTTCGACTTCCCAGCGCGCAACCGCACCGCAAAGGCCGATCAGGCGCGATTCTCGTCCGGCCACATCCGCGCAAGACTTGAGCGGGCGAGTCTCGGCCCGCACCCGCCCGGGATTCCGCGCGAGTCGGAAAACTCCAGGCTGGCGAGCCCCTCGGCTCGCCCTTGCCCCGATCAGCATGACGGGTAGAGCGAATCCTTTCCCTGACCTGCCCCACAGAGAACGAAAGTAATAACATGGTAATTTCAATACACATCAGCAGCAAAAATTAGGCCCGCACGCGGGCAAAAAGAGTTGCGAATCGCTACAGGTACAGGATAACTTTGAAATAATAGCAACTCCGCTATATCCCGCGAGCGGGGCGGAAAAGGCTGGATCAGTACTGGATCCACTTCCACCTGCCCCGCCGCTTCGTTCCCGATCGCGGCGGCACGCGAGGATAGTGGTAATCGCGAACCGCCACCAGCTCCCGCTCAGCCAGGCCGACTTGCTCTGAGACATTCCTAAGACTCTCCTCGGCTCGCGTAATGTGCACGCCCGATGAGGTGACATCGTCGCCTTCTGCTGCGCGCGGGGCTCCCTCCAAGGCCGCGAGCCGGGCCGCGGTGTCGGCTTTGTCTTGATCGACCCTCTTCACGATCTCCTGAAGCAGCAGCGTGTGTTTCTGGAACAGCCGCGTCACCTGCCTCTTCATCCCCACCGCATCGGTCGGGTCGCCCAGGTAATCAGAAACAATGTCCACGTCGGGCGGAGGCAAATACCCCTCGCCCATCTCAGTTTCGGAGGAGACCATGTTGTAAGCTACAAAAGGGCGATTCAGAAGGAGCGAGCGAGGACAAAGCCAACGATGAGTACTAGCTTACCAGGGGTTGGCACGTCGTCCGCGCCGACGGATGGACGAGAGGAGCCCGACCGACCCTGAAAGGCTTCTCCCTCGAGGGCCTCAAGAGATTTTCCCAGTCCGTGGGGAGCCGGCGAGCGAGGGGTTTTCGGAGTTGGGCGGTCCAGGCCTGGGGGACTAGAAACCCTCTCAGACGATAAGGGAGGGAGGCGATCCTCCCCCCCGCTCCCCACCTCTTCACAAGGAATTTCCTGCAAGACAAAAGATCAGAGATACAACGATAAGCCGAAGAAGGTCACGTACTGTTGGGTATTGTATCCACAATTACCTGGATTTGAGGAAGCCACCTGTCAAGCTAAGATGAATTCACAATGTATTTGATGAAACCTCTCAAGTTGTCCTTGCAGTTATTCCACGCTAAGTGCACACCAATGTCAGGGTGCAGTAGGTCAATATACACGGGTCTGCACGACGTAATCCCTCGTTGGGCAGATCAGTGTGTTGGCCTACGTGTACTCTCTCTATTGGAGTGCACTTACTTCAAGTACAGGGTCGTGTTTATGCAAGAGCGTACAAGGAGCAAGGATGGGTCAAGGAGCAGCTCTTGGGTGGAAAGACGAAAATTCGTCAAAGTATAATTCGACGAGAATCACCAAGTGATCGGCGAGAATCACTTGGTGATTCTCGCCGAATCGTCGAGAATCATTAGTGATTCACGCCGACTCTATCCGGCTACCTCAAAACGGTGCCAAGTAAGATTCGGCGAGAATCACTAGTGATTCTCGCCGAACCCATCGTCGAAGCAGATCATGGCCAAGTAACATTCGTTGAGAATCACAAGTGATTCGGCGAGAATCACTAGTGATTCTCGACGAATCGTCGAGAATCACTAACTGATTCTCGCCGATTCGTCGAGAATCACTTTCGATTCTCGCCGATTTTGACTTGGCAATTTCTCTGGAAGCTGCTGGACCGGATTCTGCCGCTGGGACTGTGCTGAACCGGAACTAGGGTTTCCTTCAGGTGGGACCCACAACGGTCATTTAGGAGTATGCGTGTGTATAAATACACGGGTATTTTTGAACAGTAGCAGCAGTGAAGAAGAAAAGAAATACGTGAGCCGCGACGTGACCTAGATCGCCGTTTCCGCTCCGCCGCCGCTGCCGCCGCTCGCGCCAAGTTGTTCGCCTGTTGATCGTGGTTTCGCCCAGATCCTCCTGCGACAGAAGCCTAGCTAAGCTCAGCGTCTTACGTGTCTAACCGGAGATCTCTTGTCTCTCAATTTGTAGATCGGGAAAATCTTCCCCATCCGAATCGATCGAGACGATTGATCCTAGTGTGACCGTTGGTAGACCTAGCTAGCTTCGCTACGAAGTTTGGATCTCTAAAGAACAGCAGCTGCACATCGCTATTGCCGCCGATCCCGTGAACCTAGCCGCCGCCCATCTTGCCGCCGCCGGTTCTGGGGAGATTCTCTCCAAGTGAGATCTTGGGTAGTGGACTCTTCGTGGACTTCAAAAACACGTCATCAACGAAGAGGGACACCTAAGTCTCCAAACGTAGTTTGTATCTCTTGTACATTCTAGTTTTACTTTTGTTGTAAAGGAACGGTGGTTCCTAGTTGTAAGGGTTGGGTGCAACCCGGGTTGTGGGAGTGTTGACTCCTACGTGTGGAAGGGTTCCTTCCGATAGTGCAAGGATTGGATTTCAATCCTGTTGGAGAAGTGACCGAGTCGTCCCTGGTTGGGAGATAGGTCGAAGGGGGAAAGTGGATGTACCCAAGTCGGGGAACCACTATAAATAGCTTGTGTACTCTGTTGTGCTGTGTTGTTTTATTTTCGTGTGCAGGTACAATTTAAATTCCGCAAAAACGCTGCACGTCACCTATTCCCCCCCCCCCCATAGGTGAACATAGTTGACACTAGGTGGATTTTCAAGTGGTATCAGAGTCAGGTTGCTCATCAAAAAGGTTTACACCTTGAGTTGAATCCTGCCACCAGTGTCTGAAGCATGGAGCTGGATCATGAGATATCGCCACTAAGACTCCCCACATGCACAAAGGAGTATTACCCCGTCTGGAGGATGAGAGTGTCGTATCACTTGGATGCTATCGATCCTCGAGCATCTTTCATCCTGGAAGAGGGTCCTTTTATTCTTATGAAGACCTCCGACTCTGGAATCCAAGTGCCCAAGTGCATTGCTGAGATGTCGGAAATGGAACTTTCATTATTTAATTTGGACAAGAGGATTCGTCAAATTATCATGGATGTCTGGTCTGGAGCTTCTCGCTCTAGATTGGAAAAATGTGGGTCGGCTAAATCTATGTGGGTGATGATCTCAGAGCTAATGGGGGGGTCAGAGAAAGCTGGAATCCGCTGTCAACCAGAGGATGAAGCCTATGTGGGGGTCCTCGCCTCTGAAGATGAAGGAAAGGATCTATCGGACAGCATCAGAGCTCCAATGTCCGTGTCAGAGACTGAAGAGGCCAGTGAGGGAAGCAGCTCTGATGAGGATGACACAACGGTCACTGGCTCTAATGACAATAACACTGAAGAGCAGGTAACTTCTTCATCCTGCCCCGTCTTTCTTGAAGTTTCTGAAGACAGGAACTGCTTTCCTCCAGAAAATTCTGATTCTCTGAAGAGAGCCCTTCAGACAAGCAACCTACTTGCTGAGGAGCAAGATCAAGAGATTGCTCGACTGAAGATCTTGTTGGTTCTCCAATTGGCATCCAACAAGGTCAAGGACTCTAAAATCTCAGCTCTAGAGAGTAGTCTAGAGAATGAGAAAAGAATAGTATCAAACTTTTACAAGGTTGATGCTATAAAGAGAAAGCAAGAAAATGGGTGGATCTCCCAGATTATCAATTCGTGGAGAAATGGGGAAACGGTATTCCGACCCCCCACCCCAAGCAGGAAGGCAACTCATCATGCCTTCAGGTATGACCAAAGGAATAATCGTGGTCACTGCAAGGGTGATCTGTCCCCATGTGGAGACACCCGTAGTGCAAGGGCCGTCGTGGCCACTCATGAGAATATACCTAAGGCTCATTCTGAGCCCTTTGTATTCACTGCCACTGCCTCAACTCGGTGTGAATCTGCATGTACCAGCTCACAGAACACTTCTCACCACCCGAGGACACAGGACAGGGAGGTCAGAATTCATGGTGTAAGTTTTCATGGGGCCTCAGGAAGGGGGATGCCTGAAAGGAAGGCACCACCTCCCCAGCCTCATGACGCTCGCAACATGCATTCCTTCCACCCTTCCACGTGTCACGGTGGAAGAGGAAATTTTGTGAGGAGATCATGCCCTATCCCATTTAGACCTAGGACTGCGACTACCTCTGTCACTAGATCAGGTCAGAAACGACGATACAACATTCACCCGTGTTGGTGCTGTGGCAAAGTGGGACACTTTGCCATAGACTGTTTGCACAACCCCTCTGTGTCAAGGGCAAGGGCCTATCCACATTTTCGGGGCAGAGGTAGTCTTCCTGACAGGTTTTCTGAAGGAAGGCAGTCGAGTGCTTATGCTAACAGGAACCTAGGACCCAATATGATTTGGGTTCCTAAGGTAAAGTAATTCTTTCTTGCAGGGTGGTCTAGGTTCCCGTAAATATGATGGGAACTAGACAGTTGATGGCTCAAGACTAAATCGGAATAAGCGTCTGAAATAACAGATGTGATATCTACATGGGCATACTCACATTGAGCTCCTAATATGATTTACCTGAGGGACTAAATGATAACTCTCATAATCCCAGGTACTTTTGATCCGTTCCAGGACTTGAGTCATATTATATCCACATTTACATATATATATGTATATATATATCTATACCTATACTTACACTTTTTTGTGTGTACATCTAAGGATATGTTAACATGGTAAACATAAACCATAGATACAATAATGAAGACTTATTGGAAATTCCCCTGGTAGACTCGAGATCTAACTTCTACAGGCTTAAATTAGAAAACTAGCGTAGATTGTCCTTACGAAGTATTTACATATTTAGAAGATGTTTAAATTAACTTAAGTGGAAAAGCCGGAAACCCGTTAAAATCTCCCCCCAAGCGTCTGAAAACTAGATCCTAATATGTTTTAAATTAACTTATATGTTTAAATTAGCGTAGATGGTTAAAATGTCCTTTACCCGTCGATCCCTTTTATTCCCACCGACTCTTCATATTCCATAGGAATCCCGCCGAAGGACGCTCTCCACAGGAAAACTCGTCGACTCTCTCCGCAGGGGAAACTCGCCGCCAGGGAAGATGTTAAATTTTCTCAACGTGGTCAGCAAGATAGCCCAAACACCAAATTAATATCTTCGGAACTACCCAGTTCGCACGCTGAACCTGCGGAAAACCCAAGGACTAGAGGTTGCACCCAACAAAACAATGGAAGCACAAGACGGTCTTATTATGCATTCACTTCTTTACAATCCGAGGCATACATAGCGAGACATGATTTCGCTAGTATTACAGCTGTAAACAGAAAGAACCAAAAAACAAGCTGGGCGGACAGCACTCCAGTCCGCCGAGACCGCGAGGTCGCCGAGACCGCCGAGACCGCTGAACTCGCCCAAGCTATGCTGCAATCCGCCGAATACCACGGAGTCCTCCGAGACCGCGAGGCCGCGCGGACAGACCGTTATTCGCCTCCTGCTGAACCCGAACTGAGGAACTCCCCTACCCGCCTGAAGCTGGCGGACAGGTTATTGAAGCTGGGAAAGTTGAAACAGAACTGACAAGCCGCAGAGCGACCTCCTGCTGAGTCCGCAGAGACCGCACACTTCCAAGCACTGACCGAAGTCACAGCCATACTTCTGGCTCCTTGAAGTTATCCGCGCGACCTGCACACAGCAAACCGTCAGCCTGTAACAATCCGCGCGGACAGAAAAACACAGACCGCAGCACTCGCCCAACCCAATTTACTGTTCACTCACGTTACTTAGGTTACTGTAGATGTGCCTGGGGGGTCCTATTTATAGGCAAGGTGAGGAGTGTGGTCACCGCCCTAGAGATAGCGACACTGCCCCAGTCCGCGCGAACACAAACGACCGTCCGCTCAGTCCGCGAGGACTTAGCCAGTCACCAAGGGAAACCGCCGGGAGCAAGACAACCATTGACGAACCCTCTCCAGTCCGCCCAAGCTAAGCGGACAAGGCACCAGCCCGCAAGGCTCCAACTGCTTCAGGACAGCACCCTCTTCAATGGCAGTCCGCACCAACCCGAGGCAGTCCGCAAGACTCACACCTCAATCCGCCACAAGTCCACGACCAAAGGCAAACAGCAACAGTCCGCCCGGTCACAGCGGACTTGGCGGATACGGAAGACACCATGAACTTGGCACAATGTGTGACCAAGTCCAAAACCATCAAGGGCCAGTGCGAGCATGGCGGACACAAAGTCCCGTCCGCCAAACACCCTAGCACAGACCGCAACCAGTCCGCGAGCTCCTCGCACTTGTCCAACACAGCAGCTACTTCCCGGACTCCAAACACCAGTCCGCCAACCGGTCTCCACAGCAAGACCTGCTGTAACACCTGAGCTCGACAAGGCCTCAGCCAAGCTCAAGGCCCAGTCCGCAACAGCCAAAATCGCGGACACGCCAGTCCGCAAGGCTTCCCGCGAACTCGAAACAACCCGCCAACAGCACAAGCTTGCACCCGCGACCACTGAGCAAAGCACCAGTCCGCAAGCCTCTCTATCCGCAGATACCAGGCCGCACCAAACCGCGGACTCCATGCTACAACCCGCTCAGAACACAGCCGGCTTCCACCAGACTTTTCACCAGGCCGCAACCTACAGTCCGCCCAGTCCGCCCAGTCCGCCAAAGCTGTCCGCACAGGCCGCGCGGCCTGTCCCGTCACCCACTTCCACTTCACAAATTTCAACACTCCCCCTTGAAGTGAGAAGTGGTGACCAAGCCCAGCAAGCTGCGCAAGCGTTCAAAGGGCCCCTTTGACAGCGGCTTCGTGAAGATGTCAGCAAGATTATCTTCACTCCGAACATGCCCGACCAGCAGAGACCCCTCCAACACCTTCTCCCTGATGAAGTGGTGATCAATCTCTATATGCTTGGTCCTGGCGTGACACACTGGATTGTTTACCAGTTTGAGAGCACTCTCATTGTCACCCCGGAGTAAAGTAGGCCCTTGCACTTCTTCATGAACATCCTCTATGAGTCTCCTCAACCAAACGGCTTCCCGAGCAGCCAAGGCCGAAGCCTTATACTCCGCCTCCGTGGTTGAAACCGACACCGAGTCCTGCTTCTTGCTACACCACGAGATGCTAGCTGAACCGCAAGTGATCACATAACCTGAAGTAGACCTTCGATCATCCGAATCACCGCCATAGTCAGCATCCGTGTACCCGAGCAACGCAAACTCCGCATCCCTTCCATAGAGGAGTCCCATCTCAGAAGTCACCTTGACATACTTCAGAATCCCCTTCGCCGCCACTAGATGAGATTGCCTTGGTTCAGCCATATACCGACTTACTCGGCCAACAGCATAAGCTATATCCGGCCTTGTAATCGTCAGATAGATCAAGCTCCCAACAAGAGCCCTGAACACCAAGGGATCATTAAGCACCCTTCCCTCATCTCGTCGAAGCTTTAGCCCAGGTTCCAGTGGAGTAGAGCACTTCTTCCCTTCGCCCATGCCAAACCGCTTCACAATGCGATCAGCATACCCTTTCTGGCTAATGAGAACCCCGCACTCCTTCCTCTCCACTTCCAGACCAAGAAAGTGATGCAACTCTCCCAAGTCTTTCATCTCGAAACGTATAGCAAGCTCTGCCCTGAGCCTTGCTACTTCCTCCTCCGAGTTCCCTGTGATGATCATATCATCCACATACAGTAGGACCAAGACTCTTAGCTCTCCCTTCTTCTTGACGAACAAGCTTGAAGTCCGAGTTAGAAGGCAGGTATCCACAGAATTGCAAGTACTCTGCAATCTTCCCATACCACGCTCGAGGAGCTTGCTTCAACCCATAGAGAGCCTTCCTGAGTTTGCAGACATAGTCCGGATGCTTCTCAGAGACAAAACCAAGCGGCTGATCCATGAAGATGTCCTTGTCAATCTCTCCGTAAAGAAAGGCATTCTTCACATCGAGTTGCCACAACCTCCATCTCTTGCTAGCAGCCAAGGCGATCACCACTCTTACAGAAGTCATCTTCGCAACTGGACTGAATGTCTCCTCATAGTCTTCTCCATACTGTTGTGAGAATCCTCTAGCGACCAGGCGAGCCTTGAACCGATCAATGCTCTCATCAGCCTTCTTCTTCAACTTATATACCCACTTGCAAGTAACCTGGAGTAATGCCATCAACCTTGGGCACAAGGTCCCAGGTTTCATTCTTCTTCAGAGCATCAATCTCTTCCTTCATGGCACCTTCCCACTCCTTCACTCCAGTGGCCTCGTTGAAGCTTGCAGGCTCTCGCTCATCCAGAGGACCTGCAAAGAAGAAGGAGACAAAGCTCACTGCATTCCCATCACAGTACCGAGCCGGTGGCTTAACCACCCTCTTCGATCTCCGAAGACACGGCTCCTTGCTCATGGCTTCCGTTGCTTCTTCAGGCTCCACTCCTACCTGGGGCAAGCATTGAGCAGTGCTCCCCCTGCTTCCTGAGCCAGAAGGCTCAGCCTCGGAGTTCGAAGCAACAGGAGCTGCTGGTGAAACAGCAAGCTCCTCTTCCAAGCCTTCAGCAGCCTCCACCGGTGCTTCCTCAACCTTGCTACTTCCGGTAGGCTCCACCGAGCCACCTCCATATGACGTCAGCTCGTCAAAGACAACGTCTCTTGACACCACGAACTTCTTCGTCACAGGGTCCATGCATTTCCATCCCTTCTTCCGCTCATCATAGCCAACAAAGACAAGTTTCCTTGCCTTCGCATCCAGCTTTGTCCGTGAAGCATCCGGGACATGCACGTAGCAAGTTGAACCGAACACCCGAAGGTGTCCAACACTCGGCTTCTCCTTCAGCAACAGCTCAATAGGAGTCTTCATGTTGATAGGGCTGAGTGGCATCCGGTTGATAACATAAGCAGCACAAGACATTCCCTCCGCCCAAAAGGACCTTGGGATATCTTTCGCATGCAGCCAGCATTTGCAGGTTTCCGTCAAATGACGGATCTTCCGCTCTGCTACCCCATTTTGTTGTGGAGTGTGAGAACAAGTAAGCTCCCGTTGGATCCCGTGCTTCCTGCAGAAGTTAGAAAACTCGGAAGAGACAAACTCCCCCCCGTTATCAGTTCTAAGCTTCTTAATCCGCAAGCCAAGCCGGCCTTCTACCAACTCCTTGAACTCCACGAACAAACGGAAGGCTTCCGACTTCTCCTTTAAGAAGTACACCCAAGTATACCTTGAGTAGTCATCAACCAAGACAAGCATGTATTTGCTTCCACCAAGGCTGGCAGTAACAGTCGGTCCCATCAGGTCGCCATGAATACACTCCAATGGTTTCTTGCTCCTTGTTTGAGATTTATCAAACGGAAGGCGATGTGCCTTACCGTATTGACAGCCCGCACAAACATGCCCATCACCAAAGGAGGACAACATCGGCAACCCCCTCACCAGACTTCTACTCGCCATTGCCTTTAGCTTGTCCATGCCAACATGCCCCAGCCTCTCATGCCAGATAGCCGCACTATCATTGGCTCTCATCCTATCAACATAGGCACTGGTGGAAAGAACAAACAAGTTCTTCACCCTCCTCCCAACATGAGCAACATCAGCCTTCACCGCTGATACGTTGCGAAGGAACCTCACGTCTGTTGGCCCAAACAGAACGTGATACCCAGCGTCCACCGCGTTGGTCACCGAGAAGAGGTTCTTCTTCATGCCCGGCACGTGATACACACTCCTTAACGTGAGTGGCCCCTGATCACTACCCAAAGACACGACCCCCTCCTTCTCTACTGCATAAACAGTATTATCAGCAGTGATAATAGCTTCATTACCTGAGTAAGCCTGCATGGAGGTGAACTTCGACTTGTCTCCGGTGAGGTGATGACCACACCCGGAGTCGATGATCCACTCGCTGTTGAAGTCCTCAGCAGATAAGGCCCGGACACAAGTGCCCGTCATGAAAGCTCCTCCCCATTCTGCTTCTTCACTTCGTGAGCAAGCTTCCTCCTTTCCCGCAGCATGCCCAGGCTGCAGTTTGACCTTGCAGTCCCGCTTGAAGTGCCCACGCTGATGACACCGGTAGCACTTCAGATTCTTCTTCCAGTCCTTAGGAGCATTGCTCCTCTCCGGCGGATACGAAGTTGAAGTCTCCTTTTCACCAGCGGCCTGCACCTTCTTCTTCTTCCCTTCTCATCCCTTCTTCTTGCCTGAGAAGAGAGCCTCGCTGCCTTCCTGATTCAGATTCACTCCAGCCATCTGCCTTGCTAAGCTCTCCTGCGAGGCAAGCAGATTCTCCAGCTCCAGCAACGACGGCTGAGTAGCCCACCCTTGAACAGATGTAACAAAGGCCACATACTCCTTCCGCAGGCCGCGGATAATGTGCCTTTTCATCTTTGCCTCAGAGATAGGCTCATCAGGATCCAGTGCCGACAGCTCAGCACACAAGCTCTTCATCTTTAAGAAGTACTTGGAGATGGAAAGGTCTCCCCGAGTTGCCCTGGCCAACTCATTCTCCAGGAACTGAAGCCGCGCCACATTCTTCCTATTGAACAACTCATCAATGGTTGTCCAAATATCAGCAGCCGACTCACATCCAATGATGTGATCAAACAGTTCCGGAGAGACAGCTCTCTTCAGAACGAACTCTGCCTTAGCATTAGTTCTTCTCCAGAGCCTCACCTGTTCAGCAGTACCGAAAGCAGCAGTAACTTCCTGTCTGTCGTCTCCACCGACAACTTCCCACAGCTCCTCTCCCAGAAGATAACTCTTCATGCACGACTTCCACTTTTTATAGTTAGTCGGCGTTAAGAGTTCAATGCCAAGACCTCTTGCTAAGCTTCCTTCCATTGCAACCACCTGTTGGTACCCTTCAGCAGCTCCGAGCAACAACACAGGTTGATCACCACTCAATCATTGAGTAACAACACTGGTTGACCTCCGCTCACGCAACTGAACCTCCGCAACCTCAGAAACCTCGCTCTGATACCATGTTAAATTTTCTCAACGTGGTCAGCAAGATAGCCCAAACACCAAATTAATATCTTCGGAACTACCCAGTTCGCACGCTGAACCTGCGGAAAACCCAAGGACTAGAGGTTGCACCCAACAAAACAATGGAAGCACAAGACGGTCTTATTATGCATTCACTTCTTTACAATCCGAGGCATACATAGCGAGACATGATTTCGCTAGTATTACAGCTGTAAACAGAAAGAACCAAAAAACAAGCCGGGCGGACAGCACTCCAGTCCGCCGAGACCGCGAGGTCGCCGAGACCGCCGAGACCGCTAAACTCGCCCAAGCTATGCTGCAATCCGCCGAATACCACGGAGTCCGCCGAGACCGCGAGGCCGCGCGGACAGACCGTTATTCGCCTCCTGCTGAACCCGAACTGAGGAACTCCCCTACCCGCCTGAAGCCGGCGGACAGGTTATTGAAGCTGGGAAAGTTGAAACAGAACTGACAAGCCGCAGAGCGACCTCCTGCTGAGTCCGCAGAGACCGCACACTTCCAAGCACTGACCGAAGTCACAGCCGAACTCCTGGCTCCTTGAAGTTATCCGCGCGACCTGCACACAGCAAACCGTCAGCCTGTAACAATCCGCGCGGACTGAAAAACACAGACCGCAGCACTCGCCCAACCCAATTTACTGTTCACTCACGTTACTTAGGTTACTGTAGATGTGCCAGGGGGGGTCCTATTTATAGGCAAGGTGAGGAGTGTGGTCACCGCCCAAGAGATAGCGACACCGCCCCAGTCCGCGCGAACACAAACGACCGTCCGCTCAGTCCGCGAGGACTTAGCCAGTCACCAAGGGAAACCGCCAGGAGCAAGGCAACCATTGACGAACCCTCTCCAGTCCGCCCAAGCTAAGCGGACAAGGCACCAGCCCGCAAGGCTCCAACTGCTTCAGGACAGCACCCTCTTCAATGGCAGTCCGCACCAACCCGAGGCAGTCCGCAAGACTCACACCTCAATCTGCCACAAGTCCACGACCAAAGGCAAACAGCAACAGTCCGCCCGGTCACAGCGGACTTGGCGGATACGGCGGACACCATGAACTTGGCACAATGTGTGACCAAGTCCAAAACCATCAAGGGCCAGTGCGAGCATGGCGGACACAAAGTCTCGTCCGCCAAACACCCTAGCACAGACCGCAACCAGTCCGCGAGCTCCTCGCACTTGTCCAACACAGCAGCTACTTCCGGACTCCAAACACCAGTCCGCCAACCGGTCTCCACAGCAAGACCTGATGTAACACCTGAGCTCGACAAGGCCTCAGCCAAGCTCAAGGCCCAGTCCGCAACAGCCAAAACCGCGGACACGCCAGTCCGCAAGGCTTCCCGCGAACTCGAAACAACCCGCCAACAACACAAGCTTGCACCCGCGACCACTGAGCAAAGCACCAGTCCGCAAGCCTCTCTATCCGCAGATACCAGGCCGCACCAAACCGCGGACTCCATGCTACAACCCGCTCAGAACACAGCCGGCTTCCACCAGACTTTTCACCAGGCCGCAACCTACAGTCCGCCCAGTCCGCCCAGTCCGCCAAAGCTGTCCGCACAGGCCGCGCGGCCTGTCCCGTCACCCACTTCCACTTCACAAATTTCAACAGAAGCTCGCCGAATCGACTCTCTCTCCGCAAGGGAAACTCGCCGCAAGGGAAGCTCGCCGAATCGACTCTCTCTCCGCAGGGGAACTCGCCGACTCTTCCCTTTCTGTAGACATCCCACGCGATTCCCATAAGATTCCACCGAAGGTCTTCCCGAAGGTATCTCGCCGAATCGTGAAGGCATCCGTCGACATCCCGCAGGAAGCTCACCGACGATCTCTCCCGGGTGCAATGGCTCCAAGGACAACCGCTGGGCTGGTCACTGGATGCGAGCTGGTTCGCACAGGGTTCTCTCATGCCTCTGAAGAATTCAGAAACATCATTCTCATGCTGGAAGAGGCTGGGCTTTCATTCGCACTGGAGCACCCGTGTAAAATCTTGGACAAAGAGGTGCTGGAGTTCTTTGCTACCGCCAGACTCCGAAATGAAGACTCTCTTATCAAGAGCAAGGTGACTGGGGCAAAGATTAAGATGTCTGCCAGCAAGCTGACCCGCTTCCTGCAGCTCTCTAGCTCGGAGCATGAGGACTATCTTGAGGAAGAAGATAAAACCAGGACTCTCTTATTCTGTGGTCTCCCACGAGGAACTCGGTCGATAAAGCGCAAGGATATGAATGAAGAAGGGAAGCTTCTGTCAGACATAATCGGAAAAGTACTCATCTGCAAGCCAGGCTCTCATGACCATATCTCTACAGACATGTTCAAGATCCTGGTGGTAATTGTCTGCCGAAAAAGGTTCAACTGGGGGGCTTTGCTATTTGAGAAGATAAAGGACACCCTGAGATCTCCGAGCTTTGGTCGAATCATAAGTCTGTATCTCAATCAGCTGAATGGAGACAAGTATGACATGAGTAAAGGTGTTCCTCTACACTACTTGAAGAAAATGGACTCAAGTGTTTTTGACAGATGGGAGAGGCGAATTGGGCAGGCTGCCGTGGAAGAACAACAGGACGTATCTCCAGCAGTAATCCCCAGTGAAATTCCTGATGCTTTGACTGCAGGAATTGAGAGGGAGCCTCTACCCACTCATGCTGATATTGTATCTGACATCTCCCAAATGTCCAGAGATGTTGTGGCAGATATACAAGAAGACAGTGAAGCTATGCCGGAGAATGAGGAGGTCCTGAACCTGAACAATCTAGGAGCCGGAGGTGCGGTAGAGGAGACTGCTGACGAAGAGTTGGAAGAGGATGCTGATGAAGATGATCTCATGGATGATGAAGGAGAGGAAGACAGCAATGAGGGACAAGAAGCATTGGAGACTCAGGATCTCATTGAACCTCCATCTAACAAGCACGCACCTGAAATCATTCCTGAGAACATTGGTGCACGAGTGGAGGGGGAGTCCGAGAAATCTGCAGATGCTGCAAGTATTCCTCCATTAGGGATTGTGCTCCTGTCCAGCTCTACAGGTGCATCTGATGAAGTGCAAGGCCAAGAAGTGCCTCAGAATATTCCCCTACGAGATGATATAGCCACTCACACCGTGAATATCATTCAGGGTATAGTGGATGAGCTTAAAGCTTCTTTTGAGACAGCTCAGAATAAAATGTTGAAAAGGCTTAAGAAATCTGAAAATCTCATGCTCAAGAACATGGTGGAGATCAATCATAAACTTGACATGATGGAAAAGAAATTTGAAGAAAAGTATACAGCGGCCGGCCAAGCTGTCATTCTCCTTATGGAAGGACTGAAAAAGAACACTGATACTCTCTCTGTAGTGAATCAGAATGCTCATGTCGTAGCCAATAATATTCAAAAGTTTGATGGCAATATGGTAACTCTCAACACAAATCAACAAGCCTTGGTCACTGAATTCTCTAGGACTTCAAAGCATATTGATGACTCGTTGCACTCCTATGCAAATTCCATCGCAGTCGAAGCCAAAAAGGGGGAGAAAGAATATATAGCTAAGATGGCTGAGCTTCGGGAAGTCATGATCAACAACTTTGAACAGTCAAACAAATATGTTTATGACAGTTGCTGGTGGATGCTCCAACAGGCGTTAGGCGTCGTTTTGCCTGACAATCCTGCGGGTATTCATGCTCCTGAGACCTCTACGGCTGTTGAGGGAGTACGTGCTGCAGAAGTTCCCATGAGTGAAGATGATGCTAGGGCTATTTTCAAAGCAAAACTGATGAGCATGTTTGACCAAGAGGCCCTAGCAAAAGCCAGGGGGAAGAGAAAAGCTCAAGAAGGGACCTCCAAGGAGACACAAGCTGAAAAGAGAATTCGACTGAGTGAGGAGGAAGTAAGAAACGAAAAGTGGAGTCCAGTTTCAAAGAATATCATCTTGGACACCTTCTGGCTACAGGAAAAAGGAGAAATCAATCGAAACGAAGTATACAGCCAGTATGATTGGGAAATGCACAAGACGTATAAAGCGAAACGAAACATCTTCTTCAGGACCAACACGGCGGCAGATAAAGCTCCTCCTCCCAGATATTATCCGAAGCCCAAAGAGTATATGGAGAGGCAAAGAAAGAAGTATTTGGCTCAAAAACTCAAGGATGACTTAGCCAAAGAAAAGTAGTCAAAACCTTATAGCCTGTCATTCTCTCTTAAGAACAATTAACGTTTATTGTTAGTATATGAACAATTCTGAGATTATATATATATATATTTGTATATGTATTTGAATTTGTGAATGACTCAAGTCTTGATTTGTTTGCTTATATTCTCTTGTGCTGCATATTTAAATTCTGAATGTTTTTTATATTATCTGGTTGGTGTTATTCATCTTAGCTAGTAGGGTTTTGACTTCGTCAAATAGGGGGAGATTGTTGGGTATTGTATCCACAATTACCTGGATTTGAGGAAGCCACCTGTCAAGCTAAGATGAATTCACAATGTATTTGATGAAACCTCTCAAGTTGTGCTTGCAGTTATTCCACGCTAAGTGCACACCAATGTCAGGGTGCAGTAGGTCAATATACACGGGTCTGCATGACGTAATCCCTCGTTGGGCAGATCAGTGTGTTGGCCTACGTGTACTCTCTCTATTGGAGTGCACTTACTTCAAGTACAGGGCCGTGTTTATGCAAGAGCAGACAAGGAGCAAGGATGGGTCAAGTAGCAGCTCTTGGGTGGAAAGACGAAAATTCGTCTAAGTATAATTCGACGAGAATCACCAAGTGATTCTCGCCGATTCAGCGAGAATCACTAGTGATTCTCGCCGAATCGTCGAGAATCATTAGTGATTCTCGCCGACTCTATCCGGCTACCTCAAAACGGTGCCAAGTAAGATTCGGCGAGAATCACTAGTGATTCTCGCCGAACCCATCGTCGAAGCAGATCATGGCCAAGTAACATTCGTTGAGAATCAACAAGTGATTCGGCGAGAATCACTAGTGATTCTCGACGAATCGTCGAGAATCACTAACTGATTCTCGCCGATTCGTCGAGAATCACTTTCGATTCTCGCCGATTTTGACTTGGCAATTTCTCTGGAAGCTGCTGGACCGGATTCTACTGCTGGGACTGTGCTGAACCGGAACTAGGGTTTCCTTCAGGTGGGACCCACAACGGTCATTTAGGAGTATGCGTGTGTATAAATACACGGGTATTTTTGAACAGTAGCAGCAGTGAAGAAGAAAAGAAATACGCGAGCCGCGACGTGACCTAGATCGCCATTTCCGCTCCGCCGCCGCTGCCTCCACTCGCGCTAAGTTGTTCGCCGGTTGATCGTGGTTTCGCCCAGATCCTCCTGCGATAGAAGCCTAGCTAAGCTCAGCGTCCACGTGTCTAACCGGAGATCTCTTGTCTCTCAATTTGTAGATCGGGAAAATCTTCCCCATCCGAATCGATCGAGACGATTGATCCTAGTGTGACCGTTGGTAGACCTAGCTAGCTTTGCTACGAAGTTTGGATCTCTAAAGAACAGCAGCCGCACATCGTTGTTGCTGCCGATCCCGTGAACCTAGCCGCCGCCCATCTTGCCGCCGCCGGTTCCGGGGAGATTCTCTCCAAGTGAGATCTTGGGTAGTGGACTCTTCGTGGACTTCAAAAACACGTCGTCAATGAAGAGGGACACCTAAGTCTCCAAACGTAGTTTGTATCTCTTGTATATTCTAGTTTTACTTTTGTTGTAAAGGAACGGTGGTTCCTAGTTGTAAGGGTTGGGTGCAACCCGGGTTGTGGGAGTGTTGACTCCTACGTGTGGAAGGGTTCCATCCGATAGTGCAAGGATTGGATTTCAATCCTGTTGGAGAAGTGACCGAGTTGTCCCTGGTTGGGAGATAGGTCGAAGGGGGAAAGTGGATGTACCCAAGTCGGGGAACCACTATAAATAGCTTGTGTACTCTGTTGTGTTGTGTTGTTTTATTTTCGTGTGCAGGTACAATTTAAATTCCGCAAAAACGTTGCACGTCACCTATTCCCCCCCCCCCCATAGGTGAACATAGTTGACACTAGGTGGACTTTCAAAGTCTCTAAGGGCAGATCCTGAACAAGTCTGTCAGAAGAATTCAGAGCCACATCTGAATAGAAGAAGGGAGCTGATTGAAGATCATCTCCAAGAAGATCAACCTTACTTTGTTCAAATTCAAGAAGCTTTGAAGAAGCTAAGACAGGTTGGATCTAAAGCTGTCAGATCTATCAAGAACTGACCAAGAAACCTTCAACCCTTTCTCTCTCTACCTGGGTGAAGGTTCAATTTGTTTGTTAATAAATTTCACTATAGGATCTTTTATAGATCTGAGTGTAGGAGAGTTATCTCTCTAAGTTGTAAGCCTAAATCTATAAAGGCTAAGGTAGGGCTAAGTGCCTGAGGTAGGGGATTAATTTCTCTAAGTTGTAGGCCTGTTGAAGAGGCTGAGGTAGGGCTTGATTGCCTGAGTTGTAGGAGTATGGACTCACTCTGAGGTAGGATTCTCTGGGAGGATCTGAGCTGTAGGTCTTGATGAAGTCTGAGTTGTAGGAACCATTCTGGGTTCTGAGTTGTAAGATCTGAGGATCTGAGAAGAAAGAAGGGAGTTAGGCCGAATCTAGTACACTGCTAGATATGTGAAGAGGGAAAGTGGATGTACCCATCACTTGGGGAACCACTATAAATCTGTGTGTCTTCTGTGTTGCTATTTTGTTTAAATATGTGTTGTGAACTGGGCTGTGATAAATATTGCATAAGTGATCTAACGGTGATATAATTTTTATCTGCCTAAGTAAAAAGAATTGTACTTATTCACCCCCCCCCCCCTCTAGGTGTTTTAGGTATCTTGAAACTAATTCTTTCAAGTGGTATTAGAGCCAGGTTACTCAAGAATAGACTTAATAGTCTGAGTCGATCTATAAGGCAGACATCAGTTAGACAAAATGGGTTCAGGTGCGAATTAGAAGGAACTTGGATCCATGAAGCTTCCTATCTGTAGGAAAGAAAATTTTGGCATATGGAAAGAGAGGGTCAGATTGTTCATGGAAGCATCTGATCCAAGACTTTATATCACAGTTCTAGAAGGATCATTTGTTCCTATGAACATATCAATTCTTGATGCTACTCTCAAGACTCCTAAAAGTTATTCAGAAATGACTAAGGAAGAGATCATCCTAGCAACCTTAGATAAGAGGGCACATAACATAATTGTGAGTGTCATAGATGACTCTACATTCCATAATCTGGTTCATTGCAAAACCTCCAAGGAGATGTGGGACAATTTGATTATCTACATGGAGGGAACAGAAGAAGTGAGAGAGGATAGGAAGTCCATGATAAATCAAGAATATGAAAGCTTTAGACAAGCTAAGACAGATAGCATAGCTGAATGCTATAAGAAATTCTTCAGAATTGTTAATGAGCTAATGACCTATGGAAGAGTCTTTAGCACTTATGAATTAAATGACAAGTTTCTCAGATCCCTAACCAAGGATTGGGATACTAAAATATGTGCCATCAGAGAGGTGGACAAGCTTGCAGATACACCTCCACCAACCTTATTTGGAAAACTGTTATCCTATGAGATGCAGCTCACTGCTAGAAAGGAGGAGGAGCAAAGCAATAAGTCTAAATACAGAGAAAAGTCAGTTGCCTTTAAGGCTGAAGCTACAAGAAAGGGCAATAGAAAGTCACCTTCACCTCCCAGGAAAATGGGTTAAGTTGAATCTGAAAATACTGACATCAACACTTCAGACAGTCACAACTCTGATGTAGACTTTGCTGCCTTCACAATGTAGTTTCAAATGTTCATGAAGAAGAATAAATGGAGAACAAAGTCATCTTCATCCTACTCCAAGGATGACTATTATAAGAAAAAGAAAGCATCTAAGGATGATAGGTATGACTCTAATACCAGTAAAGAAATTTCTTCTAAAATTGTTTGTTATTACTGCAACAGGCCAGGGCATGTCATAGCTGATTGTCCTAATAAAAGAAAGGAATCTAAAGATAAAAAGAAGTAGCAAAATAAGGGCAAGAAGGAGAGTTCCTTGGTTGTAAAGAAGCAGAAATGCTGGACTGATTCCTCATCATCAGATTCAGGAGAAGAGACAGAAGCTGAAGCTTATATAGGATTGTTTACGACTGAAGAGGATTCAGTAAAATCTGAGTTCTTGCAAATGCTGGAATCAATGAATGGGACTGAAGATCATCACTACAGAGGGCTGATGGCTTTGACTGAGGAAGATCAATATCAGGATCGGCCTGGTCCCAGTAAGGTAAACAACCTATCTACAGTTTCTGATTATTATACAAGATCACAATCAGAAGCATCTGCATTAAGATATGTTGATGGTTCAGAATCTGAAGGGAATGTTCATCAATTTATTGATGAGTATGGTGATCTGTTATAAGCACTTAAGAGAAGCAGAAACCTTGTCAAAAATCAGGCTAAGGAAATTGCATCCCTTAAACTAGCTGCATCAGATTCAGAAAAAATGTTGCATCTAAAGATGAATGAAGTTGCCAAACTGAAAAATATAACTTTTATTCAGATGGGTACAATTACATTCAAAAATGATCAAATCAAGTGTCTGGAAGTCAGACTTCAAAGAGAGAAGGAACTTGTGGCTAAGTTCTCAAAGCCAAAGTCAGTCTTACCCTTAATTGATGACTTCAGTCTCCAAAAGGGTAAGACAGGATTAGGTTTCAAAGGAAGAACTAGGGCAGCTAATTCCAAAAGAAAAGGCAAAGCCCCAGTTCAGCCACTAGCCTCCAAACCTCCTGTTGCTTTCAGGAAAGTGATGCAGCCTACAAACAAGTATGACCATGACATTACTCATGGTCACTGTAAGCCTAGTAATCTAAAAGATAAGGGTGTAATTGCCAATAGGGCAGCCCATGTACAAACACATTATGATCATCAGGAATCATTAATGTTTGATGCATTAGCCACAGCACTCAAGAAAAGGACTACTGCACCTACAGTTTTAAGGTCTGCTGACAGCAATGCTGTTAAGCCTGTATCTAAGAAAAGATATAATATATATGAGTGTTGGTATTGTGGCAAAGTAGGACATTATGCCCTAGATTATTAGCACAACACTAGTGTCAGGAAGAATGCTAGCTTACCTGTCAGAAAGGCTGCAGGCAAGTATGACAAGTTTCAGTCTAACATGAACCTAGAACCCAATAATTATTGGGGTTCTAAGGTTAAGTAATTTTATTTGATGTAGGTGAGTCCAAGTGTCCATACCCCAATATGGTACTTGGACAGTGGATGTTCCAGGTACATGACTGGAACAAGAAGGATGTTGAAGGATTACACTCCTATAGAAAATGGACCCAAAGTGATTTTTGGTGGATCTGAAAAGGGGTCATCAAAGGGTTTGGTAATATTTCCAATAGCTCAATCACTATCACCCAAGTGGCTTATGTGAAAGGTCTGAAACATAACCTAATAAGCATAAGCCAACTGAGTGATCTTGGTTATGACACTTCTTTTATTAAGAATGGGTGTCAGATTAGAAGGACAAGTCATCAAAAGGTCATCTTGTCAGGATATAGAAAAGGAAATGTTTATTGTCTAAGTTTTTTGAGTGAGAATATAGATTCTCCTATTTGTCTTGTTGCAGATGAGAAAGCTTCTCATTGTGTTAAATGTCATAAGAGGCTAGCTCACCTCAACTATAAGACTATAGGTCAACTCTTTAGTAAAGAGTTAGTGAGAAATGGACCTCAGGTCAAGTGCATCAAGGAGGGTGTGTGTTCAGCTTGTCAAAAAGGCAAACAGACCAAAACCTCCTTCCATAGTCTTGATACCAAAGTCTCAGTGAGGTGTTTTTACCTCCTGCATATGGATCTATTTGGTCCTATTCCAGTTCATAGTCTAGGTAGGAAAGTCTACACATTTGTGGTTGTGGATGACTATTCTAGATTTACTTGGGTTTTCTTTCTGAGGCAGAAATCTGAAACCCCAACTATTTTCCATAACTTTGTTAGGCAAATTCAGAATGAACTTAACAATTTAGTGGTCAAAATCAGAAGTGATCATGGAACTGAATTTCAGTCTGAATGCATGATAAGGTTTTGTGAAGAACTAGGGATTCATCAAGTGTTCTCCTCACCAAGAACTCCTCAGCAGAATGGTATTGCTGAAAGAAAGAATAGGACTCTTATTAAGGCTGGTAGAACACTACTAAGTGACACTTCTCTCCCAGAATATTTCCGGGCTGAGGCAGTAAACACTGCATGTCATGTTCTCAATAGAGCATTCATCAATAAAAGCCACAAAAAGACACCCTATGAGATTATGAAAGGCAGAAAACCAAACATATTCTATTTTAGGATCTTTGGTAGCAAGTGTTTTGTTCTTAATAATGGCAAGCACTATTTAACTAAGTTTGCTGTCAAATCCTAAGAAGAGATATTTATTGGGTACAACAACAGTAGTAGGGCATACAGAGTCTACAACTTGACTACTCAAGTTGTACAAGAGTCTGTACATGTAGTTTTTGACGAAACTAAACTTATATACTGTGAGCTGTCTAGTATTTCTTATAGCATTACAGGTCTGAAGGAAAAGATGGACAAGTTAACCATTAGTGAAGACCAACCTGCAAGGCAGGATGAAGAAAGTGATGGATGTTGTCCAGGCGGAGTACAAAACCCACACGCAGATGAAAAGGACAATGAAGTACAGCATGGTGAGGTGTTTGGTTTAAATCAAGGTGTAGATAGATTGCCTCCAGGAATAAGACATCTAAAAGATCATCCAGTACACCAAATTATTGGTGATCCAAGTCATGGTGTACAAGAGTCTGTTGGGTAAAACAACAGTAGTAGGGCATATAGAGTCTACAACTTGACTACTCAAGTTGTACAAGAGTCTGTACATGTAGTTTTTGATGAAACTAAACTTATAAACTGTGAGCTGTCTAGTATTTGTTGAAGCACTACAGGTCTGAAGGAAAAGATGGACAAGTTAACCATTAGTGAAGACCAACCTGCAAGGCAGGATGAAGAAAATGATGGATGTTGTCCAGGGGGAGTACAAAACCCACACGTTGATGAAAAGGACAATGAAGTACAGCATGGTGAGGTGATTGGAGAAAATCAAGGTGTAGATAGATTGCCTCCAACAATAAGACATCTAAAAGATCATCCAGTACAACAAATTATTGGTGATCCAAGTCATGGTGTTCAGACAAGGAGCAAGAACATGAACACAGTCTTTTGCTCAAGTTTCCTATCCTAGATGGATCCCAAGAAATTTGAAGAAGCCATACAAGACTCAAATTGGATCGATGTCATGCAGGAAGAGCTGAATCAATTCAGAAGATGCAAAGAAGACAGGAAAAGTATAACTGGCACATGTCAGTTTTTAGGTGGAAGATTGGTGTCATGGAGCAGCAAAAAGCAGACAAGTATGGTTATTTCCACTGCTGAGTCCGAATATGTTGTTGCAGGCAGTTATTGTGCTCAGCTGTTATGGATACAACATCAGCTTGAAGATTATGACATTCAGGTAAGTAGAACTCCATTATTTTGTGATTCTACTAGTGCCATTTCTATTGCTAGAAATCCAATTTCTCATAGCAGAACTAAGCAGATAGAAATAAGATTTCATTTACTTAGAGATAATGTTGAAAAGAAAGATATAAGCTTAGAATTTGTCAATACTAATTTTCAAATTGCTGACATGTTCACCAAACCACTGGATGAAACTAAATTCAATTATTTTAAAATTGAATTAGGCATGCTGAATTTAGAATAAGAATGACAAATTTGACCAAGTAAATTTGTGTCGACACATAAAGACATTTGTGTTGACACTTAGTAGTTTGTGTCGACACATCAAGAAGATTGTGTCGACACTAGAATTTGGTGTCGACACATAGCTCTCCTTACTCTTAGATATTGGTGTCGACACATACAGTTGTCTGTGTCGACATGCAGTCATTAGTGTAGGCTCTTAAAGTTGTCTGTGTCGACACATCACCGATGGTGTCGACACATAGTATTATAATACCTTTACAAACTCTGTCAAGACTTTAATAGTCTGTGTCGACACAATCCCAATAGTGTCGACACAAAAAGAGTATTTCTACCCGCCTTTTGACCTTCTTTGATTAGAAACAAATAAATAGGTGGAAGTAAAAACCTGTCGACTACGCTCTCAAAATTCTCGAGACCAAACCTTTGTGTCGGCAGACCTTCATCTCTCTTCTCTTCAAATCTCTCTCATCCCTAATGGCGCCAAAGCTGGAAGAAAACATTAACGAGGGCTATGAACTAGTTCGCGATGCGTTTGCGAGTGGATCTAGAGAAATCAAAGCTGTGAATACCCTAATCACAAAAAATGGATTGAAGTATTTGGTCTCAAAACCTACAAGGATATGGAAAAAGGAAGTTCTTGAATTCTACACGACGGCATCTTTGGATTCAAAGGGGGTAAAAATTAAGTTATCTGTACAAGGAACCAAGTTCAAACTTACTCAGAAGAGTTTAAGTAAAACATTTCAACTACCCAGGGTTAAAGAAGAAGATGAAATAACATCTTCCATGACAAGAGAAGCACTCCAATGGTGTGGAATAGATCCCACAACCAAGATTGGGTCCTCCATGAATAGGAAGGGATGAATTCCCAGGGTAAATTTCTTTCTGAAATTATAGGGAAAGTTATTATATACAAGTCAGGGGGATATGATAGGATTTCAGCCTACATGTTCAATTTGATGACCAGAATTATATTCAAGGTGAAAATAAATTGGTCAGCTGTTATTTTTGACAAAATCAAAGAAAGTCTTAAGAAACCCAATCTGGATAGAATCCTGAGTTTATATCTGGCTGAGAATATTCCTGAAGTCATGAATCAGATTACAGGATCTAAGATCAATCATATGAGAAGAATGGATTTGAGAATACTATCAAGATGGGATAGAGTTCTGACCAAAGATGTTTCTACCCCTCAGAAACAATCACATCAGATTCAGAAAAAGAAGAAAACAGCTTCTAAGACCACTGAATCTTCCATTGATTCAGAAAAAATGGTTGTTTTCAGCTCAGATAAAGAAGGAGCAGAAAGGACTAAAAAGTCACTTGCTCTAGAGACTGTAACTGAAGGACAAATGTAGTGGGAGCAGGCTCTTGCATGCAACATCCAAATGACACAAGTCCAGGAAGAGCTTAATCAAGGGGGAACCAATGAGCTTTCTCCAGTTTCAGCTCAACAAGAAGCATTACCCTCAATGGGAGATCATGAGCAGCAACCACCTGTCCACACAGCTGCACTGGACAGTGAAGCAGCTACACAATCTATACTTGAGGTACTACTGGATATCAATCAAGCTGCTATAATTACTGAAAATGATCCACTGAATGTGCATATAAATGATGTTGATCAGATTAACCAAGACAATGTCCCTAATGATGTCATTACCAGGGAAGAAACTTTGGAATTTGAAGGAGAACCATCTGCTAAAGAGACATTTATACCTCCAGTACAAATGCAACAAGAAGTTACTTTAGAAGAACTTTTTCCTGATTTATAAGATGCAAGAACTGAGGGGGAGTTGCTAAGGACTAAGCACGAGATGGCCATTATAGCATCTAGTCCAAAAGATACAGTGGATATAGCAAGCTCATCTGAGTCCTCAGAAGATGAAGAAGCCTCTAGGGCAAAGAAGAGAAAGCTTATGGAGCTAAGGAAGAGAAGCTCTGGCTATAAGAAAGCCTTACAGACTGTCCCACAAACTCCAGCTCCAACAGTAGATTTCAGTTCACTACTGGTGCAACTGCAAGTAAAGTTGGATAAACAAAGATAAGCCCTAGAAAAATATGTTGGTGAGAGCAATAAAGAATTGCAACTTCAGTTGGCACAAGATATTAAATCCATCAGATTTGAGGTCAATCTACATAAAAAGGAAATGACAGATTGCTTCCATAAGGGAGGTAATGGTGTATATATTTTGCAAAGCAACAAGTGGAAGCCAAAACTCAAATAGATGACATAGCAGTGAAACAAGGCTATGTTTTGAAAATCAAATCAGAATGAATGACAATCTGACAGAATCACACAATGTTATTGTAACCGAACTTAAGAATACAGCAACTGCTTTCACTGCAAACTTTGTTAAAGAAAAGACTGAGTTTGCTAAACAACTCAAAGCAAATTTGACTGATGTTAGCACTGCTATCCAAGCTTCCCAAAAGGTAATTGTTGATCAGCTGTTGAAGTTCAGATCATTCTACAAAGACGGAACAAATTATCTAGTTGATCAGATAAGGTTTCAAAAGGAAGATCTAAGAGACCATGTTGAACGAGAAGTCATAAAGGGGGAGAGAGTGTTAGTCAATGCAGGCTCTGAACATGCTAAATGGATAACTAATGCTATCAGAGCCACTCTTGGTTATCCACCCCTGTGTGATGATGATAACACTGCTGAATCAGGAATTCAACCTGCTTACAATGAAGGGGTTCAGCAGGAAGTAGCTCAAATTATTTATCCACCTGCTGATTTTGAGGGCATTCACTTTTGCAGTACAACAAATGTACAGTCGTCCACAGGATGTTCAGAATGTGATTATTGAAAAAGTAGAAATATCTGAAGCCACTTTGAAAAGAGAGCAAGAAGCTCAACTTTCTAAGAAAAGATTTAGAGAGCAGGTTGAATTAAAGCCTAATTTTGAAAGATGGAGCCCCACCTCCAGAAATATTATTCTCACTGCCTGGCAAGCAGTTAAAGACAACATGCATGATAGGGGCAAGTGGTACTCTGAACAAGGATGGAGCAAGTATCAGAAATGGCAAGATGGCTTACATCAATTTAGAAGAGATCTCAAAGCTGGGAAGATACCTGCTACTTCTGTTGAGCCTAGCAAGTACTTTCCAAAGCCTTATCACTATTTTGAAAGGCAAAAGGTTAAGGATGAAGAACTCGAGAAAAAGGATCTTAAAGGAAAGAAGCCAGCTGAAGACACTGAAGCTAATGTACAAGCAAGGATTCAGTCTGGCAAAGGCATTGTCATCAAGGATCCTAATCAGTCATAAAATAGATTGACTAGATTTTAGAACTATGTAATCTTGTGTTTTAAAATCTATGTAATCTGTTGTTCAAAAACTTCTTGTACTTCAACAAAACAACGATTCATGTTCACTATATTTTTCATGTTTTGTGATGATATAATATGCTTGTTTTTTTTATATGTTACCCTGACTAAATAATCCTTTATACATCATAATCTGTGTTTTATTATAAAGTGATGTATATCATTGACTAAGTATTATGACTTCTCCAAATAGGGAGAGATTGTTGGGTATATTTTAAAATGTGTACCAGATTTGGAGAACCCTCACCTAACTCAATGATATTCATCAATGTGTATTTGATGTTGTGTTGAGTTTCAATGTGCAGGTTAAGGAAATGCAGAAAATGTTTCTAAGTACAAGTGTCGACACTTGACAAAAAATTGTGTCGACACTTGGGAAGAGTTGTGTCGACACCAGGATCCAGATTGTGTCGACACACAGGACTTGTGTCGACACACAGAAAATCTGTCGACAACAACTGTGTCGACAAGAAGGACTTGTGTCGACACATTCCAGAATTCTGTCGACAACACTTGTATCAATACACAGGACTTGTGTCGACACACTCCAGAATTCTGTCGACATCAACTTTGTCGAGACTAGAAGCTGTTGTGTCGACACACAGGACTTGTGTCGACACATTCCACAGAATTTGTGTCAAGAAGAAAAAGAAGAGCTGTGTCGACATTATGTGAGCTGTGTCGACATCACCAAGGATTGTGTCAACACATAATCTATTTGTGTCGACACATTTGAAGTATTGTCTCGACACTTTGCTGCTGAGTTAAAGTTCAATGAAGTATCAGATGTCATGACTGGAGACTTGACAGCTGTCACAACCAACAAAGCAATTACATCTGTCAGAGCTATCAGAAGGCCGTTAGGAACCGGATCAGTCGATAACCTCAGATGGGGTCTATATAAAGACTTATTCTATCAACAAACGGCGATGAACAAGAAGAGACAACCAACAACTAAGAAGAAGAGAAGTCTTCATCCAGAAATAACCAAGTCTCTAAGGGCAGATCCTGAACAAGTCTACTAGAAGAATTCAGAGCCACATCTGAATAGAAGAAGGGAGCTGATTGAAGATCATCTTCAAGAAGATCAACCTTACTTTGTCCAAATTCATGAAGCTTTGAAGAAGCTAAGACAAGTTGGATCTAAAGCTGTCAGATCTATCAAGAACTGACCAAGAAACCTTCAACCCTTTCTCTCTCTATCTGGTGAAGGTTCAATTTGTTTGTTAATCAATTTCACTGTATGATCTTTTATAGATCTGAGTGTAGGAGAGTTATCTCTCTGAGTTGTAAGCCTAATTCTATATATGCTGAGGTAGGGCTGAGTGCCTGGGGTAGAGGATTAATTTTTATGAGTTGTAGGCATGTTGAACAAGCTGAGGTAGGACTTGATTGCCTGAGTTGTAGGAGTGTGGACTCACTCTGAGGTAGCATTTTCTGGGAGGATCTGAGCTGTAGGACTTGCTGAAGTCTGAGTTGTAGGAACCATTATGGGTTCTTAGTTGTAAAATCTGAGGATCTGAGAAGAAATAAGGGAGTTAGGCCGAATCTAGTACACTGCTAGATAGGCGAAGAGGGAAAGTGGATGTACCCATCACTTGGGGAACCACTATAAATCTGTGTGTCTTCTGTGTTGTTGTTTTGTTTAAATCTATTTTGTTTAAATCTATGTTGTGAACTGGGTTTTGTTTAAATCTGTGGTGTTTTAGGTATCTTGAAACCAATTCTTTCATTAACATCTTAAATCATTAGGACCACTCCAGAGTAATAATGAGAGCAGAATATGGATCATGGGTAGATATCAATAAAAGTAAATATCCTTGCGAAAGGGAGCTTTGGGATTCATCCCTTCGTAGTTCCTAGTGCCCCTGAGAGCCCTTCATTGGGCATGCCTCGGGAAGTTCTGGGATCAACCCTAAACTGCTAGGTGTAACTAACACTAGATAAGAGTAGTCTAATAGGTTAAGACATTGTGGTCTATTCTCACCCGTGATGGGTTTGAGGGATTTTGATAAAAGCACCATATGCAATCTCACCCGCTATGGGTTGGAGGGATTCAGGATGGGTTGGTCCTGTGAGCTGGAGGCTCGGGTTGGAATATCTTGCATGTGCATAAACTTGTGGCGGGTCATGCGGTACTGGTCCAATCATCACACCGATGGCAGTACGGTGGCTCTGGCGAGTTGTGATGGTTTGAGTGGCCAGTGGGTTGTTTTACGCTGCGGTCTGGAGGATGATCCCCAAAAATGCACACTCGACAAAAATGACTGGTGGGTTGCCAGCAAATAGTACGTAGAGACTCTAGAGTGCACCTAGGATGTGTACAAGGGCGTATGGGAGGTCTAGGCCTGGTAGTGTGATACCCGCCTAGGAGTGGAGATGCTCGCTCCACTGCTGTCGTAGCCACAATGGTGGTACCAGAGAGTGATGTTAGCTCCAAAAAGTGGGAACTAAAGGTCTGTGATCACAGAGTTGTGTGCGTCAGTTGTACTTGCATGAACCATAAATGCATGTATATCATATATTCATAACTAGGTCATACGCACCATGGATCCTTATCATATAAAATAGCATGAGCTCTTTTATATGATAAGATATATTTCTGGAAACCTTAACTTATATGTTTGTATGGGCATTCATATAAGTTAAGGTACTTATGTGATGGTAGTAGTAGCTTATTATAATTGCTGTCTTTACTTAGCTTTCCTACAGTACTTGTTTACTTACTACACTTTACTTGTTTCTGTTCAGCTCTTCTTACTTTTCTTGCACTGTTATATATAGAACTGCTAGAGTAGGAATATTTGTTATATATGTGCTCATAGTATAACTCCGCTGTCACCTGCTTCCCTTTGTTATACTGCTTGTTGTCCTCCACTTCGTCCTCCCGCCCGGTGCCTAGGAGTTGCGGGGCGAGGTGTGGAGGAAACAACTTAGTCTTTTTGACTAATGGTCGGTGTGACCAATCATTCTAGGAGCTCGAGGAGATGGAGCAACAGCAGGACAAGATGGCAGGACGTGAGGAGCTGATACCACCACTACCTACTACTACCACTACAGCCCGACGTCAGGTGGGATGCGTCTTCTGATGATAGTGTAGCTTCCGCATGTTGTCATTTATGAGAGATATATTTGTCATTATGTACTGGGCATAAGCCCTTTTCTCTATTTTTGATGAACTCATTATTGACTGGTGTACTCTTATATATTTTGAGATAGTGATGTGACTTGTGGACTAGTGGATGTTTTAAACTGCTTTTACTTCTTACTCTCTTTTGTCCAAACAGGTTATATGATCGTACTAGCCGGCAGAATCGACGTGTTGCGGTGTCTACTAACCCGTGTGTTAGTTCCACCATAAGACGGCGGTTCTGGGCATAAGACCTGGTTAACTCCTTGGTAAGGGGGAGGGGTCTTACACAGAGTGTTGTAGCACTCTTACAACTCATCACCCCTCCAAGTACCTACCTTAGTGCCCCTCCAGGCACCTATAGCTCAGTGACACACTTGTCACCTACCTCAGGCACAAAGCCCCTACACTCAGAAAGCATCACTCTCCTACCTCAGGCAATTAAGCCCTACAGCTTAGATCCACGCTTGGATCCTACCTCAGTACCCCACAGGGCACCTACCTCAGTGACTAAATAGTCACCTACCTCAGGCACAAAGTACCCTACAGCTCAGATTCAGATAAACTGAATCCTACAGGATGAAAATGTGGATTTGTGGTAATGCTTGACACAAGAGATTTCTCTTAGTGTCAAGCTTTCTGACTGAGGTAAACTCATTCTAACTAATGACTACATGAAATTTATTCCAGAGTCTATCTTTTTCTGGACTAAGAAAATACTTAGACCTAACTTTCTCTTCTCCACACCAGGGATTTTATCCAGCTGTAGCTAGAGAAGTAACTGCAGTAAACCTTATTGCAACCTGAGCTGGAGGAGTCCCAGCTCAACTCCTTTCTTCACAGCAACATGAATGAAGATGTGCTGGAAGAAGTTGCAGATCTATTTCTCTGCCTCTTCCTAAACTGAGCAGCTTCCACAGTCCTTTCTCCTTCTTCACAGCTCCCGAAGTGAATTTGATGGCTGTGACTGTGAAGCACCTGCAGCAAGGGTTGGCCCAAGCTGCTACCTTTTCCCGTAGAGAAAATACTCTGAACTTGCTTGCTGTTATAGGAGAGAATGGCACCAACTATCTTGACATTGAAGATCTTGATCAACAGCTAACTTTCTCTATGTCTTCTAGACTCGAGCTTCCTGTTCTTCAGCTCCACAACAATGGCGGAGAAGAAGAACTCACTTTGTTTCTCTTACTGCAGAAGTCTGAATCGTTGATTCTTCTGTACGCCTCATTTCTTTTGTTGATTCTTGACCCAATGGCTCTTTAGCAGTGGGTCACACATCATTAATGCCCTGCAATAATTTTGCTTTAACGCCAACTGCCATACAGTAGGTCTGCGGTAACACTTGTCGCGTACAGTTGCCATCCCGCCACTTATTTGAATTTTGTTAACTTCTTGACTTGCTGACGTCATCAGATGTGGACTTCGCCAAAAATCAAACATCATTAGCATAGGCGTTGAGTGAGTAAGCATCACTCAATGCCAAAACACTTAGACAGATTTTTTGTCTTCACTAGGCATCGACAGCGTTGAGTGAGCAACCTCCACTCAATGCTTTTTGCCTTAACCATTTTTTTGATTAACTTGTCTCAGCGCTTTCTTGTTCTCAGTTAAGACAAACACTTATCTCAGTGGTTGTGCTGAGACCAACTCCTGTCTCAGCAGTTTTGTTGAGACCAACTCTTGTCTCAGCAGTTTTGCTGAGAACAACTCCTATCTCAGCGGTTTTTCTGAGACCAACTCCTGTCTCAGTAGTTCTTTCTCAGTGGACTCAGCAGTTTCTTAATAACAGTTGAGACCAACATTTCTCTCAGCGCTTTTACCTTGATCTTCTCATCTGTCTCAGTTGTGTCAACGCTTTCTTCTCAGCGATCTCAGCATTTTTTTCCTTTGTTTATTTTTCTGGTTAGCTCGCTAAGTGTTGAGTTGCGTTCAATGATTTGTAAGCTGAGCTAGACGAACTGCAAACTGAGCTCGACAAATTTCAAGCTGAGCTTGACAAACTTATCCCAAGGAAAGTTGAGTTGTGCTCGACAAATGCTGAACTCAGTTCGACGAATTCTCTGAACTGAGTTTGACGAATTCTAAACATAAATCGACGAATTCTCTGAACTGAGTTCGACGAATTCTGAAATTAGATAGACGAATTTTGAATTCTGACTGAGTTCAACTCACAGCCATTTTTTGTGATCTTAGCTCGATGAATGGTGAGCTCAGCTCGACGATCTTTGAACTCAGTTCGATGAATTCTCTGAACTGAGTTCGACTAACTCAGAGTCTCAAACTCTGAACTCAGCTCGACGAATGGTGAGTTTTGCTCGACAAACTCTGAACTCGGTTCGACGAATTCCTGAGCTGAGTTCTACTCACAGCCTTATGTTACATAGCGTTGAGTGTGTCTTCATCACTCAACGCCTATGGACTTAGACAGATTTTTGTCAGCCCACAACATAGGTAAGAGTTTACCTGTCTTGGCCACTTATCCTACTTCTTGCCTTTCCAGCAACTTCACTTTGTGACCATTTATCACATCACTTAGACCACCTGTCTAGACTTGTTCCATGGAATATCTTGCACATGATGAGCTTAAACAACATCAAATACAACTATGCTCTTAGTGTTGATGGGGATGCATTTTCAAATCCAATCTAGGGAACATTGTGGGCAATGAACACAACAATCTGAGCTTGAACTCTCTTGTCCATCAGATTTACTGGAAGAATTTTCTTCCACTACTATATTCTTCTGCTTTTTCTCTCGCTTCTTTTCCACTCCAGGTGTCTCTTTAGATAGAACTCTATCCAATCTGGATAAAATCCTCATATCCATTCTGCGCATATGATTGATTTGTGTTCCAGTCTTCAGGTTTGGATAATTAGTAATGGCCTGTACCAAGTAGAGGCTTATTATTCTGCCCAGATTGGGCTTCTTAAGGCATTCTGTAATTTTGTCAAAGACTACTCTGCTCCAGTCAGTCTTGACTTTGAATATTACTCGAGCCATTAGCTAAAACATGTTGGCTGATATCCTGTCATGTGCTCCAATTTTGCATAGCAGCATCTTCCCTATTATTTCTGACAGGAATTTCCCTTAATTGTTCATGCCTTTGCGGAATAGAGTACTTCCCAGCTTGGTGGTTGGAGCCAATCCACACCATTCTAATGCATTTGTGGTTTTAGTAGAGTCTAAGTTTTCTTCTTGGTCAATTCTAGGTATATGTAATAACTTGGCCAGTCTTCTTGTTGTGATTTTCACTTTTGTTCCATTCACCTTGGACTTAATCTTTTTTGAATTTGATTCCAGTGATGCATTGGAGAAGAATTCTGACATTTTTCTTTTCTAGATATTTGTTGGTTCAGAAAGCAAATAATTCAAGCCAGCTTCATTGATCAAGTTTACCACCTCCTTGATTTTGTCATCCGCCGATAGGAATCCATTGCGAACCAGCCCGTATCCCTCGAAGATGTTATCATCATTCTTGGGAGCCATTGGAATTGAGAAATTGAGGAAGAAGATGAGTCGACTAAAAGAGTTCTAGGTCTCGACACTCGGGGATCAATCTCTCAGGAATTTAGGTAAGCGTAGACGACACCTACTTTTTTGCCCTATTTATAGTAAATGACGCGGAAGTTGAAAAGGCATATTGCTAATTTTGTTCTAAGTTTTTAGGAAATGACCTAGTGTCAACACCAGTCTTGAGTGTCGACACATGTTTGTCGAGATGTGTCGACATAATTCGACACAGGTTTTATGTCTCTCTACACATACGTCGTACGGTCTCGACACCCGTATGTCTCGACACCTACTTTAGTGTCTCATCACCTAAAGTCATCCTGTGTCGACTCACTTTCATGTGTCTCGACACATTACTATCTATAGTTTCGACACACTTTCTGGTGTCTCGACACAGACTTGTCAAAATTTTGATTTTCTTAAGTGTAAATTCTTGACACTTATGAAGTTTACCCTTGGTATCTAAATGAGTAGACTTATTTACTGACCAATCAGTTGTATACTTATGTTATAATGATTTTACTGAAGATTTAGCATTCCAAGTTCAAATTTGAAGAAATTAAATTTCTCTTCTTCCAAAGATTTACTAAAAATATCAATAATTTGTTTACTTGTTGCAACAAATTATAAGCTAATATCTTCATTTTCTACATGTTCTCTAATAAAATGAGATCTAATTTCAATGTGCTTAGTTCTATTATGTGACACAGGATTATTTTCAATAGAAATAACACTTGTACAATCACAGTAAAAAGGAATTTTACTTAGCTGTAAATTGTAATCTTGTAACTGATGTTTAATCCAGAGCAATTGTGCACAGCAACCACCAGCTGAAATGTATTCAAATTCAATTGTGGATATTGCTACACTTGTCTGCTTTTTGCTGCTCTATGACACCAGCCTCCTTCCAAGAAATTGACATGACCCTGATGTGCTTTTCCTGTCTTCTTTGCATCCTACATAGTCTGCATCTGAATAGTATATTAGATCAAAATCACTATTCCTGGGAAACCATAGGCCAAGATTAGGTGTCCCCTTTAGATATCTTAGTATTCTTTTACTTGCCGTATAATGAGATTCTTTAGGGCATGCTTGATACCTAGCACAGACACAAGTGTCATACATTATGTCTGGTCTACTAGCTGTTAGATAGAGCAATGAACCAACTATACCCCTATACAAGGTGATATCATCTGGCTTCCCAGCACCATCCTTGTCTAAAGACATACTTGACCAATGGGAGTTTTCATTGAAGTGGTTGTTTCCATGTCATACTTCTTGATTATCTCCTTGGTGAACTTAGACGGACTAATGAAAAGTGCATCTAAAGTTTGCTTAACTTGGAGACCCAAGAAAAACTTTAGTTCACTCATGCTACTCATCTAAAACTTGCCTTGCATTAATTTGGCAAACTTAGTGCAAAGTGACTCAACAATAGAACCAAATATTATGTCATCAACATATATCTATACTATGATGGTCTTGCCTTTGACATCCCTTAGGAATAGTGTTTTGTCTATTTTCCCTCTTGAGAATTTATTCTCCAGGAGGAACTTAGACAGAGTCTCATACCAAGCCCTTGGGCTTGCTTTAAACTATAGAGAGCTCTTAATAATAAATAAAAATGAATAGGTTTAGTAGAATTAACAAAACCTGAGGGTTGCTCAACATAGACCATTTTCTTTAAGATTATCATTTAGGAAGGCTGACTTCAAATCCGTTTGGTAAACTTTGAAACTTTTTTAGGCTGATATGCTAGGAAGAATCTTACAGCCTCCAATCTAGCCACTGGTGCAAAAGTTTGATCAAAATATATTCCCTCTTCTTGTCTATATCCCTTTGCAACCAGTCTAGCTTTATTTCTGACTATAACCACATTCTCATCCAGTTTGTTTCTATATTTCCATTTGGTACCTATGATGTTGCAGTTATCTGGTCTGGGAACCAGCTGCCAGACATTGCACATCTTCAACTAGTTCAATTATTCCTGCATTGCACTTATCTAAAATGGATCCACATTAGCTTCTTCAAATTTCTTTGGTTTTGTCTGGGATAGAAAAATTCAATACATCACTGTGTTGTGATGTTTACTTCTTGTAGTCACACCCTGTGCAGCATCTCCTATGATCAACTCCCTTGAATGATCCCTTAGATGTCTGATAGCCGCAGGTAATGTGACTTCTTCTCCTTGACCACCTACATCATGCTGAGTTTCTTCTCCTTGCTGTTCTTGTGCAATCACTTCTTCAACTATGTTGACTCCATCTTGCATATTCTGGCTTGCTGGAATAATATCATCTATAGTCAGCTCCTTTAGCTTCAAGTCTTCGCCTGTTGTGCTTGATGAACCTAGCTTATCATTGAAAAACATTGAACTTTCATCAAATACAACATGAACAGACTCTTCTACAACTTGATCCATCAAGTTATAGACCCTATAGGCCCTACTGTGGTCACTATAACCAACAAATATGCCATCATAGGACTTCTAAGCAAACTTTGTTATGTATGTTTTCCCAATTTTTAGGACATAAAATCTACATACAAAGATTCTAAAATAGGCCAAGTTTGGTTTTCTGCCCTTCATAAGTTCATAAGGAGTTTTATTCAATCTTTTGTTTATTGAAGCTCTGTTAAGAACATGATAAGTTGTGGTTATAGCTTCAACCTAGAAATATTTTGGAAGTGAAGAATCACTCAGCATGGTTCTTCTAGCTTCAATGAGAATCTTATTCTTCCTCTCAACAATCTCATTCTGCTGGGGTGTTCTTGGTGAGGAAAACTCTTGCTGAATCCCCAATTCTTCACAAAACTTTGTCATATAATCAGATTGAAACTCAGTTCCACGATCACTTCTATTTTGACCACAATGCTATTTAATTCATTATGAATTTGTTTGATAAAAGTCTTGAAGACATCAGGGGTTTCAGACTTTTTCCTTAAAAAGAAAACCCAAGTGAATCTCGAATAGTCATCAACTATTACAAAATTATAAATTATCCTTCCTGAACTTGAACTGGCATATGACCGAACAAGTCCATATGCAAGAGCTATTAACACCTCACTAAATCTTTACATTCAATACTTTTGAATGTAGTTTTAGTTTGCTTGCCTTTTTGGCATGCTCTGCATATGCTCTCCTTTGAGCATTTAATGTTGGGGTCATTCCTAACAAGCTCTCTACTGAAAGTTTGTTTATGACCTTATTGTTCAAATGAGCTAGCCTCTTGTGCTATTTGAGATGTGAGGCTTTCTATTTTGCAACTAGACAAAAGGGTGAGTCTGACTTTAAATAAAGAAAATTCAAACAATACACATTCTCACATCTAGTGCCTGTCAAGAAGACCTCTTGGTCGTTTGACATCTTTATTAGGTACTCATTTTTGTGGAAAGAAATGTCATAGCCAAGATCACAAAGTTGACTTATGCTTATAAGGTTGTGTTGCAACCCTTCCACATAGGCTACTTTAGTGAGGGTGACTAATCCATTTGTGATCTTACCATAACCTTTGGTTATTCCTTTGTCAGCTCCACCAAAGATCACCTTTGGTCCATTCTCCATGGGGATAAATTCCCTTAAATTACCTCTTATTCCAGTCATGTGTTTGGAACACCCACTATCGAAGTACCAGATTGGTTTATCTCTGGTGCTTGGACATTCCTACAAAATAAGAATTTATTTTTTCTTGGGAACCTAAGCTATTTTAGGTCCTAGATTCTTGTTAGCTATGGCTCTATTGAAACCACCAGTGAGCTTCTTAACTGGATATCTTTTCTGAATATGAGACACTGAGTAATTGAACCAACATTCTAAGGCAAAATGTCCTACCTTTCCAGAACACCAGCATTCATATCTGTTGTACCTCCTCTTTGGAGTAACAGAAGGAACTTTGTGCTGACATTCCTTAGTATAAGAATTAGAATAGTTGACAGTTCTAATTTGACTAGGAGCAAACAATTTTTTTGTCTCTCCATTACAACTATCCTTCTTGGAGCAGGCACATTAGGAATAGCTTTCCTATTCACATATGAACTTGGTCCAACTAGTCCAGACTTCCGGATTTCTTTTCCTTTAGTCTAAATTACAGGTTGTGGAATGACTGGACCCTTTTGTCTTGTCAGCTTCTTGCCTCTTTTATTCTTTGGTTTAACATACCCAAGACCACTTCCAGGTGTTCCTGAGAAGGTATCTATAATGGGCAATATAGTTTTAGGTTTAGAAAATTGTTGAACTAATTTTTTCTCATTCAGGAGTTTGAGTTCCAGCTCCTGAAATGTTGCATCCTTCTGCTTCAGCAATAAGATTTGATCATCAATGATCTTAGTCAGCTTTGCCAACTTTGAACTTTAGAGACCAATTTTCTGAGTATCCATCTTATGATGATACTCAAAATCTTTTAGTGAAGCTATCTCTACAGCTTATTCTTTGACAAGCTTTTTGCTATTTACTAGGGGTTCCAACAGCTTTCCAAACTTGACTGTGAGCTGTTGTAGTTCAGTAACAGAGTTAGTCTTATGTGAATCAAACTTTGAGTCACATGAGTCTAGCTCAAGTGCTTCTGTTTTTGGATCATCAAATAGTGCCATTAAATTGATCTCCATATATTATTTAGAATCACCATAGTGTGATGAAGTTGTGGAGCTTTTCTCTTTGTAAATAGCCTTTCTGATAAACTCTTCTTCATAGTAGAACAGTCCAGCAAGTTCTTCTTCTGACTTAGTTGAATCAGTATCACTATCAGATAAGGTCTTGGATTTCTTTGCCATCAGACCCTTCTCTGATTTCTTGTTATTATAAAACTTCTTTTCTTTTGACTTTTTTTCCTTTCTTTTTACTAGACAGTTAGCTATGACATGCCCAGGCCTGTTACAGCAAAAGCAAATAATGTCAGTCTTAGATTGTTTGTTCTGATGAGAATCATACTTGACCACAGATTTGTCTCTGTGATTGTCTTTGCATTTACTGGTACATGATCCAGAAGGTTTTTTTATTACACGGCTTCCTTCTCCTTAGCATTTTCTTGAATTGTCTGGTAAACAGTGCCAATTCATCATCTGATAGATCTTCTGATGAAGAATAGACTCCAGTGTTATCTGTAACTTCATCCCTTCTGAGTGATGATAGGATTTCTCTTCTAGCTTTTTTAGATGTATCTGCTTTGAAGGCCACAGATTTAATTTGGGTTGAACTTCTAGCAGATTCCACTTTAGCTTTTCTAGAGTCTAGCTGAAGCTCAGGTAACATATTTCTTAGATTGCACATTTCTCTTACCGCACAAATTTTGATGTCCCATTCTTTGTTTAGGGATCTCAAAAACTTGTCAATCAGCTCATAATTTGAGAAAATTCTGCCATAGTTTCTTAAGACATTTACTATTCTAGAGAACTTTTCATAGCATTGTTCTATAGAATCAGTCTTTCCTTATCTAAAGGCCTCATACGGTTGGTTGAGGAGAGATTTTTTGTCATCTCTCACTTCTTCTGTGTCTTCCATGTATACTATGAGTGTATCCCACATCTCCTGGGAGGTATTACAGTGCATAAGATTCTGAAAGGCTGAATTGTCTATTGCACTGACTATTATATTATGTGTCCTCTTATCCATGGTGGCAAGTACCACATCATCCTTTGTCATTTCTAATAGTTTCTTGGGGCTTTGAACATTTGCAGTAAGTTGTCCCAAACACAAATAATCTTACTCTTTGTTGGAATAAGTGGTAATTTAAGGGAATTTATAACTATGCAGTAAGTTGTCATTTCTAACAGATTCTTGGATCTGAGGCATACTTGAATAGTATTACTCTTTGTTTCCATATAGCAAAGTTGTCCTTAGCACAAATAGGGAGTTTCATATAACTGAGTTCTCTGTGTGATTCAGACGCCATAGATCTGATATTTCTCTAATACCCTTTGGATCTTTTTCATACTGTTAGATCTTTCTTGAACAACCTCCCATTGAAAGATAATCGTATGGGTAAATGATCACCTAGAGGGGGTGAATATGTGACTTTTTAAAATACTTTAGCAAATCTTTATCACTTAACAAATTCAGAAGTTAGAGAATTCAGAACACAGCACAAGCGATAGCAATCCACAGCACACTGCACACAAAGAATTTATAGTGGTTACCTTATATAGGGTACATCCACTTTCCCCCTTCTTCCTTACTAGCAATGTGCTAGATAAGGTTATAGCTCCTCCTCTTTAACTTAGATCCAAAGATCCTGTAGACTCAGTTTCTATTAAGAAACCTACACTCAGACAAACAGGTCCTACCTCAGAGATTCTCCCAATCTCCTACCTCAGGTCTCTCAAGAACCCTACCTTAGCCTTTATAAATCAGGCTTACAACTCAGTGATTCACCCAAAATCACCTACCTTAGGTCCCTCAAGAACCCTACCTCAGCCTTTATAAATTAGGCTTACAACTCAGAGATAAGATCTCCTGCCCACTCAGATCTCTAGGAGATCTTACAAAATAAAGAGGTAAAGTATAAAGAATAAATTTTTAGGAAATAGAATTTCTGTAATCTCACTTATCTGTTAGCACAGATTTTTCAATCAGCAGTGATGGTTTTCTTCTTGTTAAATTGGCTGGCTGAAAAGTTGCTTTTCTGGATCTACTATCTTCTTGATGTTGATCGGCATGATACTCTTGAAGAAATTGTAGATCAGATCCACCTTGATTTTCAGATCGACTTATATAAAGTGTTTGGAGATTTTCTTGAAGACCTCCATCTTCTTCCTCCTCCTCGGGATTAGAATGAGAATGTGAATTTTTTGTTTACTTGATCGATTCTCTCTCATTGTTGTTGGTGTAGACTACTCCTCTATTTATAGCCTTCATGGATGGGTAGCTACTGAATGATGACATCAGCATCTAACATCATACATCAAATCCTATCTTAGACTATTTCTATTGAAATATCTTATTCAAGTACCTGATGTGACAGTTCTGACCCATCTTGGTATTTCTGTGTTAACTCTGCATATTTTTTGAAACATAAGTGTCGAGATGTCCAAAGTGTCTCGACACTTGTGTCGAGACATCTTAGCAGTCTCGACACAATTCTACTTAATAGAATTTTCATCTGAAACTTGAGAGTGTCGAGACAGTTGATTTGTCTCGACATAAGCATTGTTTGTGTCGGCATCTTTTGTTCTGTATTGTGTCGAGACTGTTGGGTTGTCTCGACACAACTGTCTGCTTGATGTCGGAAAGTGTATCATTAATTCTTCATTGTGTCGAGACAGTTGATTTGTCTCGACACAATTTTACTTAGTAAAATTTCCTGTCTTTTTTGTGTCGAGACAGTTGTATTATCTCGACACAACTGCTTTAAGTTTTACAGTGTAAAGTAAGGTAACTTAGTCTCCAAGGTGTCGATACAACTGACTTGTCTCGACACAGTTATCTTGAATCTTCTATGTGTCAAGTTAACTTTAAAGGTGTGACATAGTTGGAGTTTGTCTGGATTTTCTGCACAAGTTGTTGAATGTAGCTTGCCGACTTTAAAGCTGTCGACAGTTGAATACTTTTGTTGACAATTTTTCTTCAAAATCAAAGCTTATTTTATCCACCTATCCAATCAATATTTGCAAACATCGAAATATACATCAAATACAAATATGTGTATACTTTTGCTTCTTACAAGTTAGACCAATATCATCTCCCTCTATGGAGAAGCATAACAACAATTCTGATATACAACATGATACAAAATATAATGACAGAGTTATAAATTCAAGAATAACATATTGTTGATAACACATAATGTAGTAACCAAAATTACATTATGAATCTGCAGACATTTATTTGATTTGTCTCTAAAAGTAATGGAACAACAACTATAAAATATACTAAGGATCCTCTGGTTCTTTGATGATTATGTCCTTTCCTGCGAAGGTCATCTACTTTCTTTTTCCTTTTGTCTTTGGATTTTGAGATTCTGCCTTAGCCTTCGTCTTTCAGTTGAAGTGTCAACTAAATTGTCGGCACTTTTGAACCTCTTGTTGCATTGATTCTTGCTCAATTTTTCTTCAAAACTGTTTTCAAGTTAGCTGGAGATTTCTTTTATCCACCTGTTCCCTCTTTTATTTGACAAGCTTCTTTTTCAATATGACATCTCCACCTCTTCACATATAATCTGGTGATGGTGGACTGCATGGTTTGGAAACTTGGATATAAACTTGTGTTGCTGAAGTTTGGTCGGCGGTATATAGATTCAAATAGATCAAATAGTTTGGTAAATATAGGGGAGGTGTATAGTGTCTCTGATATTGTTTGATATCCAGGTGAGTCAGAACTGACCTTATCATTACCCTCTCCCCCTTTAACTTCTCTGGGCTTCTTCTTGTAAAAATCAAGATAATTTATATTGTGTTCTTCACCAATGTACCCTTTTGTTAGAACAATCAATGATCCCTCTATCTTTTGGAGAGCTATTTTGTTTTCTAAATCATAGTTTGTTGAGTCAACAATTTAATGATATGTTTTACAACATAATAGCCTTGTTTCAAATCTTCAGTTTGCTTTGCTTCTTGTTATAATGACTACAACATTTGCTTCCTTCTCGAAGAAAGTAGTCATATCTATTCTTAGCAAATTTACTTCAAATATTATAAATTCAACAGTTGAAATTGCAAGTCTTTGTTCCTTTCATCAACAATCAAAGTTCTCTGTTGGTCTAATAAAATATGAAATGACACTTTGGAGGAGCTGGAGTTGGTTTGAATAAATCTTTTATAGCTCTACTTCTCTTTTTCACAGATAATTTCCTTTTCTTCATAGAGACACTTCTTCTTCCTATCAGAAGAACTTACTTCTTCAACTGTTGGTGTCTCTTTGGCTTTGTCATAGTCAAACTCCCCCTCAACCCTTGCATCTTCTTTATCAATAATGTCCTCCAAAATTATCAGGAGCATTATGATCTCTCCCTATGTTGGGTCTACACACAAAGTTCTATAGTGGATTTGAAGAGGCATCACCATCAACACTACGTAGTTGTATTTATGTTGTTTGCCCATCATTAGGATGTTATACAAGTATAGATAATCTAAGTGATGTGATAGGTGGTCACAAAAAAGTGGAAAGGAAGGAATGACTAAGTCCAACATTGAGTGGGGTAAGCTCACAATGCCAGTCAAGGAGCAATTGAAAATGCAGCCAAGAAAATGGAGCAATATCAACTCAGAGGTAAGGATCAAGTTGGAAATGTGGCTATGTCCACAGGCATTGAGTGATGGTCATTCACTTAACGCCTACAGCTTAGACAGAAATATGGCTGAGTTTGGCGTTGAGTGATGAAGACACATCAGCGTACAGCAAAAAGTTGTGAGTTGAACTGAGTTTATAGTTTCGAACTAGTTCCGATTGAACTATCAGAGTTTTCGAGCTGCTCACCTTTGAGCTACAGAGTTTGAGATTTAGTTCGGAACTCAGTTTAGAACTTTGAACTGAGTTCAGAGTCGACATCTCAACATTTGTCTGCAGTTCTTCGAACTCAGTTCAGAGTGAGGTTGGCTGAGACAGTCAATGCCTAAGGTAAGAGACAGAAAAAGTACCCAGCATTGAGTGAAGGTCATTCACTCAACTCACTCATAAGTGTTGATAACACTCTCAAAGCCAGTGTTTTTAAACACATAAAATTGGCTAAGGCAAAAGGCTAAGAGGCGTGCTCACTCAATTCTCTCTGCCTAAAATACTAGAGGCAGAAAGTGTTGAGTGAGGAGTGCTCACTCAACGCTCTTAACGCCTAGTGAAAACAGAATTTTGTCTAAGGATTTTGGCGTTGAGAGATGCTCACTCACTCAACGCCAAGCCATAGAAAGCAGATAAAGCAAGTTGGCATTAAGTGAAGCTGAATCACTCAATACCTAGAAACAGATTTATATTCTAAGTAGTTTGGAGTTGAGTGAAAGTTACTTACTCAACGCCAAGAGAAAGTACATCTGTCTAAGTGTTTTGGAGTTGAGTGATGCTTACTCACTCAACGCCTATGCTAATGTCGTTTGATTTTTGGCTAAGTCCATGGCTGAAGATGTTAGCAAGGCAACAAGTCAACATATTTCAAATTAGTGGCGGTATGACTACAGTTCGCTATAATTCTTACGCAAACCTACTTTACGATAGTTGGCATTAAATCAAGGATTCTGCTGGCCATTAATGATACGGGGCCCACAGCTCAAGAGTCGTTGGGTCATAATCAATAAAAGGGAAAGGCTTTACAGAGAAATGTGAGCATTTGAGAAAAGAAATCAGACAGTTCATCTTCACCGCCATTGTTGTTGTGCTGAAGAACAGGACGCTCAAGTCAGCAATACGAAGATCAAGTTAGTTGTTGTCTTCTTCATCGACTTCAGCAACTTCAGAGTTAAAATTCCGAGGAAAAGAAAGCAACCAAGAGCCGACCCTTGCTTCATGTCCTTCATAGTTCCAGCTATATAAGTAATATCCTAAAGATCTTTATCTGGAGGCTGTGAAGAGAAGAAAGCTTGAAGAAGCAGAGATCTGAAAGAAGGCTCAGGGAACTATTCCTCGGGAGTCAAAGTTAGGGCTGAATCACATCAGCCCAGGAAAGAAATAAGGGGCAGAATAGGGTTCTATAAGTTGCTTCCAACACAAGCATACTTATTTCTGTGAAGAAGTTGAGCTAAGAAACCTTCAGCTCAGTTTGCAGCTAGTTGTGCTGCAGTCACTTCACAACTCCAGCAGGAAATATCCCTGATGCTGTGAAGAAGAATTTAAGGCTGAGCTTTAGGTTTATTTCAAAGAAGGGCAGAACATTGTTCTGCAAGTCACATCCAGCTCAAGTAAATATATACTTGTTGTTGTGGAAGTAGTTAGTACTAAGTAAATCTTAGTTCAGTAAAAGTAGACTCAGGAAATAAATTCCTGTTGTCAAATTTGGGCTGAGTTTAAATCAATCAAGGTAGATTGGCACAGAGAAATTTCTCTTGTGTCCAATCAAGACTCACCAACACACTTCCACCCTGTAGGATCCTTCTAGATCTGAGTAGTAGGAGCAAAGTTGCTCTAAGGTAGGATCCAAGTATGGATCTGAGTGGTAGGGCACTTGTGCCTGAGATAGGTAATTAATTAATCACTGAGTTGTAGGTGTCTGGAAGGGCACTGATGTAGGTACCTGCTGGGTACTGAGCTGTAAGTGTGTTGCAGCACACTGAGAGTAGGGTTGTGTGCCTGAAATTTTAGGGCTGAGAAGCCTGAGCTGTAGTCCTTTGTGTAAGGCTGAGGTAGGTTGCTTGAGGGTCACTGAGTGTAGGAGCACTACAGAGCTCTGAGGTAGGAATTTGTTGGTTCTGAGGTATGTGTCCTAAAAAGGATACTGAGTGTAGGAACTTGCAGAAGTTCTAAGTGTAAGGCTGAGGGCCAGAGGTGTAAGCTCTGAAAAGCATATTTGGAGGAGTTTGGCCTACTCCAACAAGATAGTTGGATAGGTGGGAGGGAAAGTGGATGTACCGTAATTAGGGAAACCACTATAAATCCTATGTTCTTTGTGTGTTTTCATTATGCAGGTTTTATTGCAGGTTGCATATCTTGAAAGCTTCCACTAATCAACTAATAAAGCCTCCAATAACAAGGAAAACAAAAGATTCTCACTAAGGACTAAGAAACTTATTCACCCCCCTTTAGGTGATTTAGTTATCCTTGAAAACAAATACTTTCAAGTGGTATCAGAGGGAGGTTGCTCAAAAAGGACTTAACAGTCTGAGTTGAACTCAAAGGATAGCTCAAAGGTTTGCATTGGTGGATTCAAAAGAGAACCATATGTAGTGGAGCTCAATGAAGTTTCAAGTCTGCAGTGAGATCAAAGACCATATCGGGTTATTGGTAGCCCTTGTAGATGATGATGTCTATGTAGAAGCAAGAATAGAGATCAGGGCCCATCTATCACACTCAGATAGTGACTCGGAGGTGGATGAAGCTGAGAAAGGTGAATGAAGATGTTGTGGGCTGACTGCTACACCAGAAGAAGAAGAATCCTGCCAGGATCAGCCTGGTCCAGATCAAGTATAATCTCTATCTAGTTCTTCTTATTGCTCAGGTCTTAAGTCTAGCTCAGACTCTGATACTTCCTCATCAAGTGATGATGAGAGTCCTTTATCAGAAGATGATATCAATCAATTGATTGAGGATCATGCTACACTTCTGAAAGCTTTCAAGAAAAGCAAGTTGCTTATTAAGAAGCAAGCAGAGGAAATTGCCTCCCTACAACTGACTGCTTCCCAGCAAGATGAGACTTCATCTTTGCTATATCTGAAGATAAGGGAAGTTGGTCATCTGAAGACCATGGTAGATATCCATGTTGAGTCCATTAAATATAAGGACTCTATTATCAAAATTCTTGAAGAGAAACTTGAAGGGGATAAGAGGATAGTGGCCAATTTCTCTAAGATAGATGCTATCAAGAGAAAATCTGAATCTGAGTGGATTTCTAAAGTTATCAAATCTCAGAGGAGAGGCCAAGCTCCTGTTGTGCCATAGTCAACCTTTCATAAGGTAATCCTCCCATCTAACAGGGATGACCAAGACTGCATGTATGGTCACTATAAGATTGGGAATTCTTCTTGTAAGTATACAAGTGTATCTTACAATAGGAGAAGAAAGGATAGGGAATAAGTGCCTTTACGGCTCCCCATGAAGAAGTTTAAATGGCCCATTATGAACTATTTGTATTTGGTGCCTTAGCCCCAATTCTCAAGGACAAGGCAGTGGCTTTCACTCAAGACCATCCAGCAAGTACTTAGACCAAGGATCAGTCTACCAGTACGCGTGACTTGGATATTTTTGATGATATAATCAGCCTGTCATCTATAAAGAAGACAGCTGTAAATATCATTCAGAGCAAGCAAAGGAATCTTGCTGGAAGACTAACCTTTAGTCAGATCCTTGCTGAAAGGAACCCGAAGAATGTTGCTGCTCCACTTCCTTTTGTTTGGTCGGCAGTTAACCACACTGCAAGACCTGCTCAGAAAAGAAGATATAATATCCATGAGTGTTGGTGTTGTGGCAAGGTGGGGAATTTTGCCCTAGATTGCTGGAACAATCCTTTTGTGTCTAGAGCAAGAGTATCCTACCTGTCAGAAATGCTGCAGGTAGGCAAGTCAGATCTCAGACTAATCAGAACTTAGGAACCAATACCTATTGGGGTCCTAAGGTAAAGTAATCTGTTTTGCAGGTCAGTCTAAGTGCCCAACCACCATGGGGTACTTGGACAGAAGATGTTACAGAACTTGGACTGGAATAATAAAGTCATCTTATGGATCAGACTCCAGTGTGGGAAAGACCTAAGATCTTCAGTTGGGAAGTTAGTGATGGATATTGACCATCAAGGATACTCCTCTAACTTCCTAAGAGGAAGAGAATGTGGAGTGAAATCCTAAAAAAGGATAAGTGCACACTCATGGATGAATACCGACTGAATCCATCCATTAAGGACAAGATGTCTGGCTGGTTAGACAAAGTTTTGCTGCCAAACCAGCAAACTAGTGAGGAAAAGTAGGCTGTAATAACTGAGGAATAGCAGTGTAGAGAAAGACATGGTATCAAAATGAGAGGATGGTATCAAGTGGTTTTAAAGACTAGCAACTGCAGGAGAAGAGAAAGCTGGCAGCTGCACCAGTGGTATCATCAATAATCAGCTAGGGGAGAAGAGAATCACAACAGACCAGCTCCTCCTTGACTATTCAGAAACCAAGAAGGGATTGATCAAATGGCATCAAGTGGCATAGGAAAGTTGGGCCAGTGATATCAACTCAAGAGATATGATCTATAGTAAAATGGCATGAACACTACTGGAGTGGTATCATCCCGAGAAGGTAATGATCAAGGGGGAGTAGGCTATTTGGGCTGCCAATGGAATCAGAAGTACATTGGGCCTAGAACAACATACAGACAACATTCCTCCTATTCTAGAAAGACTGTGTGGTATCAAGTGTGGTGATCAAGAGGGTAGATCAATGTGATGATGAAGATAGTACTAAGCGGTCTGATCACTCTTGTGCTGTAGATCAGAAAGCTAAAGCCAGAGGCAAGCCTGTTGCTTAAGAAAAGGAGAGTATCTAGCTTAGAAAGAAGAGACTGTGCAAGGTGCAAGGTAATTGTTGTACACAATTGTTGTAAATCCAGCATCAGCTCCATGGCATCAGATTCATAACCTCCAGTTAAGTAGAACTTCTTTATATTGATATTTTACTAGTGCAATCTCAAATGCTAGGTATCCTGTCCCTCATAGCAGGACAATGCTTTTTAAGATTATGTGTTATCGAATTAGGGAGCATGAGGAAGAACTCAATACTGAGTTTATCCTTACTGACAAGTGGCTGACATGTTTATCATACCACTAGATGAAGTCAAGCTCAACACCCTCTAGGTTGAGAATGGGTTTGTTGAACTTGGTATAGCTTCAGTTGCTCCCTGCTATACCTGTGTTGCAGGATTCACTTCTCTTGCAGGTAGATAAGTCCTTGATGTGACATCAAGACTATAAAGACCATTAATTGGTATCATGACTAAGATGGACTCAAGTGTCCAGCAGAGGGAATGACAGGGATGCTCCTATTAAGGGGGAGCATGTCCATCACTTGCTGGAACAGGATCAACCTCCTATTGAGGAGCAAGCAGCTACTGCTGTATATTAGAGATCTTCACTACTGACTAGTTTGTCCTAAGGAAAATGCACAGACTAAGGGGTATATCATGAGAAGAGAGATAGCTACCAGCTAGCTCAAGTGGATCTATGGTTCACTCAAGTGCCAAGGGGATGCAGTGATGTGGTGTATCAATGATATCACCACAAGTGGATGCTGATTCTATAGATACAACATCAGCAAGTGGAACTATGCGTGCAGCAAGTTCAAGTGATGCAGTGTTGTGTTGTTTCAATGTATCAACACAAAAGGTATGACTCCTAATCTGGTAGATTGATCACTAGGATAATTTCCATAGTATTATCAACATGGGACTTTGATTAGAATTAAAAGATAATCTCTCTCATGATCCTTTCTCCTCCATTAATAGATATACCTGTTGAAGAACACAAAAGGGGGATATGTGTGGCAATATATAAGGGGGAGATATATAAGAAACACTTGACATGACTAGGTCATGTTGAGTTGGTTCATATTACTGGAAAATATTCTAGTAATATGAGAAATGCAATGACTGACTACATGTTGAGCCATGATTGTGTCTGTGTATATTTTGAGGTAAGTGCTTCTAGTGGTGCTCTATTTAAATATTAAGTGGTATAAAGGAAAGTGCATTTTATTACTTGAGCAATTGCTCAAGTAGTATGGGGATGCATTGACTAACTTATTGAGTCAATACAATTAAATAGAGCACATTGAATTAATATAGCATAAGTTAGCAGTTGTAGCAGATTATAATCTACAACTGCATGAAATTATTCTGCCTATTATGTTAATGTCTCTTAGTATTGTTGGGTGTTTTGCCTTCTTCAAATAGGGGGAGATTGTTGGGTCAATTGCCCACAATATTCCCTATAGTGGATTTGAAGAGGCATCACCATCAACATTAAGAGCATAGTTGTATTTGATGTTGTTTAAGCTCATCATATGCATGATGTTCCATGGAACAAGTCAAGACAGATTGTCTAAGTGATGTGATAGGTGGTCACAAAGTGAAGATGCTGGAAAGGCAGGAATTTTCCCAAGTCCACAGGCATTGAGTGAGGTAAGCTCACTCAGCACGCTAGAAGTCAAGGAGTAATTGAAAATGCATCCAAGTCCATAGGTGTTGAGTGGATCAAGCTCACTCAATGCCAGAGGTAAGGAAGAATGTTGGCAAGCTGGAAATATGGTTATATCCACAGGCGTTGAGTGAAGATCATTCACTCAATACCATATAGCTATAGACAGAATTATGGCTAAGTAGTTTGGCATTGAGTGGTGAAGACACACTCAGCGCCATACAGCAAAAAGCTGTGAGTTGAACTGAGTTCAGAGTTCGTTGAGCTTAGTTCAGAATTCGTCGAACTGAGTTCAGAGTTCGTCGAGCTGAGCTCACCATTCGTTGAGCTAAATTCAGAGTTTAAGATTCTAAGTGTTGAGTAACACTCACAGTCAAAGCTAGTGTTTTTAAACACAGAAAATTGGCTAAGGAAAACAGCGTTGAGTGAGGTGTGCTTACTCAACGCTCTCGACGCCTAAGATGTTGTAGAGGCAGAAAGTGTTGAGTAAGGAGTGCTCACTCAACGCTCTCAATGCCTAGTGAAGACAGAATTTTGTCTAAGGAGTTTGACATTGAGTGATGCTCACTCACTCAACGCCAAGCAGCAGAAAGCTGATAAAGCAAGTTGGTGTTGAGTGAAGCTGAATCACTCAACGCCTAGAAATAGATTTATATTCTAAGTAGTTTGGCGTTGAGTGACGGTTACTCACTCAATGCCAAGAGACAGTAAATCTGTCTAAGTGTCTTGGCTTTGAGTGATGCTTACTCACGCAACGCTTATGCTAATGTTGTTTGATTTTTGGCTAAGTGCACGGCTGATGATGTTAACAAGTCAACAAGTCAACATATTTCAATTTAGTGGTGGGATGGTTACAGTACGCGACAATTCTTACTGCAGACCTATTGTACCATAGTTGGCGTTAAAGCAAGGTTGTTGTTGGCCATTAATGATGCGGGGCCCACTGCTCAAGGGCTGTTGGGTCATAATCAATAAAAGGGAAAGACTTTACAGAGAAATGTGAGCTTTTGAGAAAAGCAATCAGGCAGTTCTTCTTCACCGCCATTATTGCTGTGCTGAAGAACAGCAAGCTTAAGTCAGCAAGACGAAGAGCAAGTTAGATGTTGTCTCCTTCATCGACTTCAGCAAGTTCAGAGTTAAAACTTTGAGGAAAAGAAAGCAGCCAAGGGCCGACCCTTGCTGCAGGTCCTTCACAGTTCCAGCTATACAAGAAATATCCTGAAGATCTTTATCTGGAAGTTGTGAAGAGAAGAAAGTATGAAGAAGCAGAGATCTGAAAGAAGGCTCAGGGAACTATTCCTCAGGAGTCAAAGTTAGGGCTGAATTACCTCAACACAGGAAAGAAAGAAGGGGCAGAACAGGGTCCTGCAAGTTGCTTCCAGTACAAGCATACTTGTTGTTGTGAAGAAGTTGAGCTGAGAAACCTTGAGCTTAGTTTGCAGCTAGTTATGCTGCAGTCACTTCACAACTCCAGCAGGAAATATCCCTGGTGCTTTGAAGAAGAAGTTAGGGCTGAGCTTCAGGTTCAGTTCAGAGAAGGGCAGAACATTGTTCTGCAAGTCACTTCCAGCTTAAGTAAATATATACTTGTTGTTGTGGAAGTAGTTAGGACTAAGTAAGTCTTAGTTCATTAAAGTAGACTCAGGAAATAAATTCATGTTGTCAAAGCTAGGCTGAGTTTAACTCAGTCAAGGTAGATTGACACAGAGAAATTTCTCTTGCGTCCAATCAAGGCCCACCAACACACTTCCACCTTGTAGGAACCTTCTGGATCTGAGTGGTAGGAGCAAAGTTTCTCTGAGGAAGGATCTAAGTGTAGATCTGAGTGGCAGGGCACTTGTGCATGAGATAGGAGATTAATTAATCACTGAGTTATAGGTGCCTGGAAGGGCACTGAGGTAGGTACCTGCTGGGTATTGAGTTGTAGGAGTGCTGCAGCATACTGAGAGTAGGGTTGTGTGCCTGAAACTGTAGGGCTGAGAAGCCTGAGCTATAGTTCTTTGTGAAAGGCTGAGGTAGGTGGCTTGAGGGTCACTAAGTGTAGGAGCACTGTAGAGCTTTGAGGTAGGAACCTGTTGGTTCTAAGGTAGGTGTCTGAAAAGGACACTGAGTGTAGGAAATTGCAGGAGTTTTGAGTGTAAGGTTGAGGGTCTGAGATGTAAGCTCTGAGTAGCGTATTTGAAGGAGTTTGGCCTAGTCCAACAAGATAGTTGGATTGGTGGGAGAGAAAGTGGATGAACCTTAATTAGGGGAATCACTATAAATCCCATGTTCTTTGTGTGTTTTCTTTATGCCGGTTTTATTACAGGTTGCATATTTTGAAAGCTTCAACTAATCAACTTAAAAACCTCCAATAATAAGTAAAACAAAAGATTCTCACTAAGGACTAAGAAACCTATTCACCCATCCCCCCTCTAGGTGATTTAGCTATCCTTGAAAACAAAGATTTTCAAGTGGTATATGAGGGAGTTTGCTCAAAAACGACTTAACAGTCTGAGTTGACATCAAAGAATGGCTAAAAGGTTTGCAATCGTGGGTTCAAAAAAGAACCATATGGAGTGGAGCTCAATGAAGTTTCAAGTCTACAGTGAGATCAAGGCCCCTCTATGACACTCAGATTGTAACTCAGAGGTGGATGAAGTTGAGAAAGGTGAATGCAGATGATGTGGGCTGACTACTACACCAGAAGAAGAAGAATCCTGCTAGGATCAGCCTGGTCCAGATCAGGTACAATCTCTGTCTAGTTCTTCTTATTGCTCGGGTCTTTAGTCCAGCTCAGACTCTAATGCTTCCTCATCAAGTGATGATGAGATTCCTCTATCAGAAGATGATATCAATCAATTGATTGAGTAACATGTTGCACTTATGAAAGCTTTCAATAAAATCAAGTTGCTTGTTAAGAAGCAAGCAGAGGAAATTGTCTCCCTACAGCTGACTGCTTCCCAGCAAGATGAGACTTCATCTTTGTTATATTTGAAGATGAGTGGAAGTTGGTCATCAGAAGACCATGGTAGATATCCATGTTGAGTCCATTAAATATAAGGACTCTATTATCAAGGTTCTTGAAGAGAAACTTTAAGGGGGGAAGAGGATAGTGGCCAATTTCTCTTAGATAGATGCTATCAAGAGAAAATCTGAATCTGAGTAGATTTCTAAAGTTATCCAATCTTATAGGAGATGCCAAGCTCCTGTTGTGCCACAGTCAACCTTTCATAAGGTAATCCTCCCTTCTAACAGGGATGACCAAGACTGCATGTATGGTCACTATAAGATTGGGAATTCTTCTTGTAAGTATACAAGTGTATCTTACAATATGAGAAGAAAGGATAGGGGAATGAGTGCCTCTACGGCTCCCCATGAAAAATTCAAATGGCCCATTCTGGACCATTTGTATTTGGTGTCTCAGCCCCAATTATCAAGGACAAGGTAGTGGCTTTCACTCAAGACCATCCAGCAAGTACTCAGAATAAGGGTCAGTCTACCAGTATGCCTGACTTGGATATTTCTGATGATATAATCAACCTGTCATCTGCAAAGAAGACAGCTGTAAATAGCATTCAAAGCAAGCAAAGGAAGACTGCTGGAAAGCTAACCTCTAGTAAGATCCTTGCTGAAAGGAACCTAAAGAAAGTTGTTGCTCCTCTTCCTTCTGTTTGGCCAGCAGTTAACCACACTCAAGACCTGCTCAGGAAAGAAGATATAATATCCATGAGTGTTGGTGTTGTGGCAAGGTGGGGAATTTTGCCCTAAATTGCTGGAACAATCCTTCTGTGTCTAGAGTAAGAGTTAGCCTACCTGTCAGAAATGTTGCAGGTAGGCAAGTCAGATCTTAGACTAATTAGAACCTAGGACCCAATACCTATTGGGGTCCTAAGGTAAAGTAATCTGTTTTGCAGGTCAGAGTAAGTGCCCAAACCCCATGGGGTACTTGGACAGAAGATGTTCCAGAACTTGGACTTCAATAAGAAAGTCATTTTATGGATCAGACTCCAGTGTGGGAAAGACCTAAAGATCTTCAGTTGGGAAGTTGGTGATGGATATTAACCATCAAGGATACTCCTCTTACTTCCTAAGAGGAAGAGAATGTGGTGTGAAATCCTGAAGAAGGATAAGTGCACACTCATGGATGAAGACCAATTGAATCCATCCATTAAGGACAAGATATCTGGCTGGTTGGACAAAGTTTTGCTGCCACACCAGCAAACTAGTAAGGAAAAGTAGGTTGTAATCACTAAGGAATAGCAGTGTAAAGAAAGACTTGGTATCAAAATGAGAGGATGGTATCAAGTGGTTTTAAAGACTAGCAACTATAGGAGAAGAGAAAGTTGGCAGCTACACCAGTGGTATCATCAATAATCAGCTAGGGGTAGAAGAGAATCACAGCAGACCAGCTCATCCCTGACTATTCAGAAACCAAGAAGGGATAGATCAAATGACATCAAGTGGCATAGGAAAGTTGGGCCAGTTATATCAACTCAAGAGATATGATCTCTAGTAAAATGGAATGAACACTACTGGAGTGGTATCATCCAAAGAAGGCAATAATCAAGGGTGAGTAGGCTATTTGGGCTGCCAATAGAATCAGAAGTACATTGGGACTAGAACAACATACAGACAACATTCCTCCTATTCTAGAAGGACTGTGTGGTATCCAGTGTGGTGATCAAGAGGGCAGATCAATGTGATGATGAAGATAGGACTAAGTGGTCTGATCACTCTTGTGCTGCAGATCGGAAAGCTGAAGCCAAAGGCAAGCCTGTTGCTTAAGAAAAGGAGAGGATCTGGCTCAGCAAGAAGAGACTGTGCAAGGTACAAGGTAATTATTGTACACAGTTATTGTAAATCCAGCATCAGCTCAATGGCATCAGATTCATAACCTCTAGTTAAGTAGAACTTCTTTATATTGATATTCTTCCAGTGAAATCTCAAATGCTAGGTATCCTGTCCCTCATAGCAGCACTATGCTTTTTGAGATTATGTGTTAACAAATTAGGGAACATGAGGAAGAACTCAATCCTGAGTTTATCCTCACTGATAAGTGGCTGACATGTTTATCATGCCACTAGATGAAGTCAAGCTCAACACCCTCTAGGTTGAGAATGGGTATGTTGAACTTGGTATAGCTTAAGTTGCTCCTTGTTATACTTGTGTTGCAGGATTCACTTCTCTTGCAGGTAGATAAGCCTTGGATGTGACATCAAGACTATAAAGACCGTTAATTGGTATCAAGACTAAGATGGACTCAAGTGTATAGGAGAGGGAATAACAGGGATACTGCAGGTCCTTCATAGTTCCAGCTATACAAGCAATATCCTAAAGATCTTTATCTGGAAGCTGTAAAGAGAAGAAAGCTTGAAGAAGCAGAGATCTGAAAGAAGGCTCGGGGAACTATTCCTCGGGAGTCAAAGTTAGGGCTGAATCACCTCAGCCAAGGAAATAAAGAAGGGGCAAAACAGGATTCTGCAAGTTGCTTCCAGTACAAGCATACTTGTTGCTATGAAGAAGTTGAGCTGAGAAACCTTCAGCTCAGTTTGTAGCTAGTTGTGTTGCAGTCACTTCACAACTCCAGCAGGAAATATCCCTAGTGCTGTGAAGAAGAAGTTTGGGCTAAGCTTCAGGTTCAGTTCAGAGAAGGGCAGAACATTGTTCTGCAAGTCACTTTCAGCTCAAGTAAATATATACTTGTTGTTGTGGAAGTAGTTAGGACTAAGTAAATCTTAGTTCAATAAAGGGAGACTCAAGTAATAAATTCATGTTGTCAAAGTCGAGCTGAGTTTAACTCAGTCAAAGTAGATTGGTACAGAGAAATTTCTCTTGTGTCCAATCAAGACTCACCAACAAACTTCCACCTTGTAGGATCCTTCTGGATCTGAGTGGTAGTAGCAAAGTTGCTCCGAGCTAGGATCCAAGTGTGGATCTGAGTGTTAGGGCACTTATGCCTGAGATATGTGATTAATTAATCACTGAGCTGTAGGTGCCTGGAAGGGCACTGAGGTAGGTACCTGCTGGGTACTGAGCTGTAGGAGTGCTGCAGCACTCTAACAGTAGGGTTGTGCGTCTGAAACTGTAGGGCTGAGAAGCCTGAGCTGTAGGCCTTTGTGTAAGGCTGAGTTAGGTGACCTGAGGGTCACTGAGTGTAGGAGAACTGTAGAGCTCTGAGGTAGGAACCTGTTGGTTCTGAGGTAATTGTCCTGAAAAGGATACTGAGTGTAGGAACTTGTAGGAGCTCTGAGTGTAAGGCTGAGGGCCTGAGGTGTAAGCTCTGAGGAGCATATTTGGAGGAGTTTGGCCTAGTCCAACAAGATAGTTGGATGGGAGAAAGTGGGAGAGAAAGTGCAGGTTTTATTGATGTTGCATATCTTGAAACCCTAATAATTAGCAGAACTACTAAGGATAAGAAACCTATCCTAGGTGATTTGCTATCCTTTCTCACCCTGGATGTCATCTGCAATAGAGTTTTCTTGTGACTGCATTTTCGGTACCTTACATTGGAATATATGTATTTCCTATTTGTTCATGTCTGGAGACTGTTTTGAAGTTGGAATCACATTGAGTTTTCCTCATGTGTTCCCCTGTTATTACTCAATGATGTGTTATACATCAGGAACATTTTCAGAAAGTGACAAAAAGTATTTGCTAAATGTGCGGATGGATTGTTGGACACAATAGATCGACAACTACTCGATGATCGTTGAGTCCACTCGGTGCTTATTTCATTCGTCGGGCACACTCAACGATGCTACCATCGTGCGGTGTGCGGTAGCATCCTGACACACAGTGTCAAGTCGGCACTTCCCCCGGCTCAGTGCAAGCCTGCCAACCAGTAACGAGTCAACTCTCTTGACTCAAAAATGCAGGTGAATCGGGACATTACATGGACACTAAGCTACAATTTTTTATCTGTATAGTACATGTGTGAGCCCCAAAGTTTCTAAGTCCATGTGTCGACACCTAGAAGAAAAGTGTCGCCCATCACAAGGGACTTCCAAATGGTGTACGTTGCAGCTTAGGCTTGTCCAGTCGAAAACACCAGAATAGCAGAGAAGTTGGTGCATTTTTGGTTCCAACAGAATTTGTCAGGTGACATGGACAAGTGATAAGTTTTTGGTACAGTTCTAATACCTGATTTGAAGAAGTCAATGATATACACAGTTGCCTTGTGCAGGAAGTTTTTGCAGTTTCTAAGTCTTGTGGCACCAGAAGAAAAGTGTCGACACATACAGGACACAGTTGTGTCGACACAGGGACAATGAAGAAATGTCTGTGTCAACACATAGTGCATGAAGCAGTGTCGACATTTAGAAGCAGTGTCGACACCCAGAGAAACTTTGTCGACAGCAAAAGTGTCGACACTAGGAGGCTGTGTCGACACTCAGCAGCAAACTAAGTATAAGTTCAACAAAGTTCGACACACAGCAGAAAGTCAACACTTGAAGAAAGTGTCGACACAAAGGAGATGTGTCGACACTCAGCAAAAGTTTCAACACTTGAAGAAGGCATGTGTCTACACTAGGAGGCTGTGTCGACACTCAGCAAACTTCAACAAAGTTTAAGTACAAGTGTCGACACAAAGGAGATGTGTCGACACTCAGCAAAAGTTTCAACAAGAAGGCAAGGATGACACTGTCAACATGTGTCAAAAAAGATGTGTCGACACTTAACAAGTTTTAACACAAGAAGATGTGTCGACACATAGCAGAAATCAACTAAGTATTGAAGAAGAAGGACTTGTATCGACACACAGGATAAATGTCGACACATTCTGAAGAAGCATTGTCGAGAAGCTGTTACAATAACACAAGGAGTTGTGTCGACACCATAAAGGCTAGTGTCGACACTTAGTCTACTTGTGTTGACACTTAGTCTATTTGTGTCGACACATAAAGACTATTTGTCTCGACACTTTCAGACAGTGACAGAGATTTCAAGAAGTGACTGGATGACTTGACAGCTGCCATTTCAACCGGTCAACTGCTACTGTCAGATCTGTCAGAAGATCGTTAGAAACCGGATCAGCCGGTCACCATGAAGAAAGCTTATATAAAGGCTTATTCCTTCAACAGAAGGAGATGATTTTGAATGAAGTAAAAAAACAACAACACAACAAGAAAAAGACCTTCAAGTGAAGATCTAAGAAGTTGGAGAGAGAGAGCTCCTTCTAAGAAGTGCAGTTGCTGAACCGGGCTGTTAAGTTAGATTCAGATTGAGATCTGAATCTCAAGACAGAAGTTGATCAAAGATCATCTTCAGGAGATTCAACCCTACTGTATTCTAATTCAAGATGCTTTGAAGAAAGCCAAGGGAGGTTGATCTCAGCCAAGTTCTTTCAATAACTCATCAAGAAGCCAGTCAACTCATCTCTCTCTATCAGAGTTGTGGTCATATATTTTGTATTTTCTAATTTCTGTAGGATCTTGTATAGATCTGAGTTGTAAGCCTAAATCTATAAAGGCTGAGGTAGGGCTTATGAGCCTGAGAGTAGGAGAATCATTTCTCTGAGTGTAGGCCTTATTGAAGGTTGAGGTAGGGTTGTTGTGCCTGAGTGTAGGTCTTGTTGAAGACTGAGTGGTAGGGTTTGGTGCCTGAGTTGTAGGAGTGGGATCACTCTGAGTTGTAGGAACCTGTTTGGGGTTCTGAGTTGTAAGATCTGAGGATCTGAGGAGAAGTGGAGAAGTTAGGCCGAATCTAGTACACTACTAGATAGGCGAAGGGGGAAAGTGGATATACCCAGACCTTGGGGAACCACTATAAATCCTATGTGCTCTCTATGATTGTATGCTTGTATGATTGCTGTGCTGTGATACTTGTAGAATTGCAATTACTGTACTGTATTTCTGCCTTTAAAGTTTTAAAAGATATAGGTCACCTATTCACCCCCCCCCCCTCTAGGTGATTAGGCACTGTTTCTTTCAAGTGGTATCAGAGGGAGGTTACTCAAAAAGGACATAACAATCTGAGTAAAGATCCTGTAGGCAGAATCAGAATACAGAATCAAGAATCAAGAAAATGGGTTCAATTGAGAATCACAAAGAGTTAGGTTCCTTGAAATTGTCAATTTGCAGAAAAGAGATTTTTGGCATATGGAAAGAGAGGGTTAGACTCTTTATGGAAGCTTCTGACCCAAGAATATACATCACAGTCAAAGAAGGGCCATATGTACCAATGAAAGTATCTGTTCTGGATGCAAATCAGAGAACTCCCAAAGACTATTCAGAAATGACTAAAGATGAAATAATTCTGGTCACTATGGACAAGAGGGCCGAGAATATTATTGTAAGTGCAATTGATGATGTCACATTTCAGAACTTAATACATTGTAAAACCTCAAAAGAAATGTGGGACACTCTGATAGTTTACATGGAGGGATCTGAAGAGGTAAGACAAGATAGGAAGTTCTTGTTAAATCAAGAGTGTGAAAGCTTCAGACAAGGAAGGTCTGATAGCATTACTGAGTGTTATAAGAAATTCTATAGGATTGTTAATGAGTTGAAGTCCTATAGAAGAGAATTCAGCAATTATGAGCTGAATGATAAGTTCTTGAGATCTCTAACTAAGTACTGGGATACTAAGATTTGTGCCATAAGGGAAATGGCCAAACTAGCTGATATACCACCTCCAACATTGTTTGGAAAACTATTATCATATGAGATGCAGCTAATGGTTAGGAAAGAGGAAGAGAATACTACAAGAGTGGAGCACAAGGAAAGATCTGTGGCCTTCAAAACTGAAGCCACTAAAAAGTACAGAAGCAAGTCTCCATCTCCACCACAAATAGTTACTGAGACTGCTTCAAAGAATTCAGAGAACCAGGACTCAGACAGCAGTGAAAGTGATGAGGATTTTGCTGTCTTTACAAGGCAGTTTCAGAAGTTTCTGAAGAAGAAGCAGTGGAGGTCTAAGTCATCCACTTCACAGTCTAAAGATGACTATTATCAGAACAAGAAGTCCTCAAGGAATGAGAAAAGAAAGTCCAAGCCAAGTAAAAATACATCCTCAAAGATAGTATGTTATTGTTGCAATAGACAAGGGCATATAGTAGCTGACTGTACAGAAAAGAGGAAAGAGTCAACTGACAAGAAGAAGACTCAGTTCAAGGGCAAAAAGGAAAGGTCCTTTGTTGCCAAGAAGGATTAGAGTTTGACTGATCAGTCATCTTCAGAAACAGATTCAGAAGCTGAAGCCTATATTGGATTGTTTGCTGAAGAGGAGGAAGATGAGTTCATGCAGCTAATGAACTCAATTTATGAACATGAGGACAATCAGTGCAATGGACTGATGGCCTTAACAAAAGGAGATAAGATCCAGGATCAGCCTGGACCAAGTAAGGTACAATGTTTTTCAGATTATAGTACTGATTCAGAATCAGATACATCTGCATCAAGTGATGTGGGTGGGTCTGAATCTGATGGAGATATTCATCAGTTGATGGATGAATATAGAGATATATTACAGGCACTTAAGAAGAGCAAAAATCTGGTCAAAACACTGACTAAGCAAATTGTTAATCTTAAGTTGGCAGCTACAGATTCAGAAAAAGTGTTAGATCAAAAACTAAATGAAATAGCCAGGCTGAAGAACATTACAGTTATTCAGATGGGAACTATTACATTTAAGAATGATCAAATTAGGAATCTGGAGGTTAGACTTCAGAAGAAGAGAGAGATTGTTACAAGTTTTTCTAAACCAAAATCAGTTTTACCTAATTGATAGATGAGTTTATCCCTCAAAAGGATAAGACTGGTTTGGGGTTTACAAAACCTGCCAGGACAGTTAGGTCCAAGTCTAAGGGCAAAGCCCCAGTACTCAACAAGAAGCCTGTTGTAGATAAGACAGCCAGGGTTGTACTTAAACAAAGGTACAACAGATTTGAGTGCTGGTGTTGTGGCAAGGTAGGCCACTTTGCCATAGATTGCTGGCACAATTCTAGTGTCAAGGAGAGTAGCAAACTACCTGCTAGAAAAGCTATAGGTAGTTTTGTTAAAAGTCAGACTAACCTGCACCAAGGACCCAAAAATTATTTGGGTTCTAAGGTTAAGTAATCTGTTTTGCAGGTGAGTCCAAGTGTCCATGCCCCTATATGGTACTTGGACAGTGGATGTTCCAGGCACATGACTGGAACTAGGGGATTGCTGAAGGACTATACACCAATCAAGGATGGTCCTAAAGTTACCTTTGGTGGTTCAGAAAAAGGAATCATCAAAGGCTTTGGTAACATTTCTAGCAACCTAATTACAATTACTCAAGTGGCTTATGTTAAGGGTTTGAAACATAACCTCATTAGCATAAGTCAGCTGAGTGATTTAGGATATGACATCTCTTTTGTCAAGGATAGTTGTCATATCAGTAGGTCAAGTGATCAAAAGATCATTCTGACAGGATATAGGAAGAGAAATGTCTATTGTCTAGACATTATGTGTGAGAACATTATTTCTCCTATTTGTCTTGTAGCTGATGAGAAAGTCTCACATTGTGCTAATTGTCACAAGAGGCTGGCTCATCTTAACTATAAGATAATTGGCCAACTCTTTAGCAAAGAGTTAGTGAGGAATGGTCCTCAGGTTAAGTGTATAAAGGTTGGGATATGCTCAGCTTGTCAAAAGGGCAAGCGGACCAAATCCGCCTTTCATAGCCTTGAGAACAAAGATGTTGTGAGGTGTCTATACCTCTTGCATATGGATCTTTTTGGTCTTATGCCAGTTCACAGCCTAGGTAGGAAGGTCTATACCATTTGTGGTAGTTGATGACTACTCAAGGTATTCCTGGATGTTCTTCCTAAGGCAAAAATCTGAAACACCAAGTATCTTGTATAGTTTTGTTAAACAAATTCAGAATGAATTGAACAGTACAGTGGTCAAAATCAGAAGTGACCATGGTACTGAATTTCAGTCTGAAAGTATGACAAAACTGTGTGAAGAGTTTCGAATCTTTCAGGAATTTTCTTCACCAAAAACACCTCAGCAAAATGGCATTGCTGAAAGGAAAAATAGAACCTTGATAGAGGCTGGTAGAACCCTATTGAGTGACACATCTCTCCCAGACTATTTCTAGGCTGATGCAGTCAATACTGCATGTCATGTAATCAATAGGTCTACTATCACCAAGAGCCACAAAAAGACCCCCTATGAGATTGTGAAGGGCAGAAAACCAAATCTATCCTATTTCAGGATCTTTGGTTGCAAGTGCTATATCCTTAACAATGGTAAATCTTATCTAACCAAGTTTGCTGCCAAATCCCAAGAGGGGATCTTTGTTGGGTACAGCAACAATAGTAAGGCTTATAGGGTCTACAACTTGATTACTCAAGTTGTAGAAGAGTCTGTTCATATATTTTTTGATGAAGCTAGACTCATTAACAATGAATTGTCTAGAAGTGTTTGCAGCTCCACAGGTGTAACTGAGAAGATGGACAAGCTTACTATTGCAGAAGGTCCTACTGCAAGTCAGCAAGTAGAGGATGGTGGCTACTATCCAGGGGGATGTACAAGATACTCTTGTTGCAGAAGAAGTCCAAGAGGAGCATCTGAATGAAGAAGCTGAAGGTGTACAACCAGAAGACAGGCTGCCTCCAGCAAATAGGCATTTAAAAGATCATCCAGCCAATCAAATTATTGGAGATCTCAGACAAGGGGTACAAACAAGGAGGAGGAATCTAAGTTTAGTTCTCTACTCCAGCTTTCTATCCCAAGTAGAGCCAAAGAAATTTGAAGAAGCAATCCTAGACCCTCATTGGATTGAGGCCATGCAAGAGGAGCTGAACCAGTTAAAAAGATGCAAGGTCTGGGAGCTTGTTCCTAAACCAAAGGGCCACAACATTATTGGAACTAAGTGGATCTTTAGGAACAAGTTGTATGAGAATGGAATTATTATAAAGAATAAAGCTAGACTAGTTGTAAAAGGATATAGGCAGGAAGAAGGTATTGATTTTAATCAAACCTTTGCTACAGTAGCAAGACTAGAAGCAATAAGGATGTTCCTTGCCTGTGCAACATATCAAGGATTTAAGGTATATCAAATGGATGTTAAGTCAGCTTTTCTGAATGGAAATCTGAAGAGAAGAAGTCTATATAGAGCAGCCATCAGGTTTTGTAGATTCTCTTAAACCTAATTATGTATATAGACTTAGGAAGGCATTATATGGGTTAAAACAATCCTCTGGGGCTTGGTATGAAACTCTGTCTAGTTTCCTCATTGAGAACAAATTCTCAAGGGGGAAAATAGACAAGACTCTATTCCTTAGGGAATCCAGAGGTAAGATTATCTTAGTCCAAATATATGTAGATGACATCATATTTGGGTCTACAGAAAGTAGTCTTTGCAGAAAGTTTGCAAAACTAATGCAAGGACAGTTTGAAATGAGCAGTATGGGGAAACTTAAGTTCTTCTTGGGTCTCCAAGTTAGACAGACTGAGGATGGTTTATCCATATGCCAGTCTAAGTTCACCCTAGAATTGATAAGGAAGTATGGTATGGAATCATCCACTACCATGAAAACTCCTATGGGGTCAACAATGTGTCTAAGCAAAGATGATGCAGGGAAACTTATAAATGAAACTTTGTATAGAGGGATAGTTGGCTCCCTTACTTTATTTGACTGCTAGTAGACCAGATATCATGTATGCTACATGTGTCTGTGTTAGGTACCAAGCATGCCCTAAAGAATCTCATTTGACAGCAGTCAAAAGATATTTTGAGATATCTTAAGGGCACACCTTATCTAGGCCTCTGGTACCCTAGGAATGGAGATTTTGAACTAACAGGTTATTCAGATGCAGATTTTGCAGGCTGCGTAAAGGAAGATAGAAAAGAGTACTACCAGGAACTTGTCAATTCCATAGGTGGAAGGCTGATTGTCATGGAGTAGCAAGAAGCAAGACCAGTGTGGCTATCTCCACAGCTGAGAATCAGAAGTATGTTGCTGCAGGAAGCTGCTGTGCACAACTTACTATGGATACAACACCAGCTTAGAAGATTATGGTATTCAAGTAAGTAGAACACCTTTACTGTTTTGTGATTCTACTAGTGCTCATTTCTATTGCAAATAATCCTGTTCTCCTCATAGTAGGACTAAGCACATATTGAAATAAAATACCATTTTCTTAAGAGAACATGTAGAAAAAGGAGACATTTCCTTACTGGAATATGTTAAATACAGATAATCAAGTTAGCTGATATGTATACTAAGCCCTTAGAATGAAACTCAAATTCAATAAATTTAAAATTGAATTAGGGATGATAAACTTAGAATAAGTTTACAAAAATTGGCTAAGTAAAAATGGTGTCGACACACAGAGTTATTCTGTGTCGACACATAGAAGTAGTGGTATCGACATTTCAGAGAAAATGGTGTCGACACATCTAGGAAGTCTGGTGTCGACACTTCAGAGATATTAGTGTCGACACATGCAGTGTCAGGTGTCGACACAATCCAAGGTGGTGTCGACACTTAGGATTTACACAGAATTAGTCTAAGTAAGAGTCTCGACTAAGTGTCGAGCTAAGTGGTGTCGACACATATATAAGTGTCGACACATATAATTCTGTCGACTAATACTTGTGTCGACACATAGTGTGTCGAGACATTATAAGTCTAAGTGTCGACACTTATTCAACAGTGTCGACACAATTTAAGTATTAGTTGACGCGTCTTTTTCATCTTCAAATTCTAGAAAGGTATAAATAGGATTTTCGCCATTGTATCTGTCGACACGCTCACCAAAGTTTCGAGACCAAACTTGTGTGTTCGACATCTCTCTTCTCTCCAAATTCAAAATTTCTTCAAACCCTAATGGCGCCCAAGCTAGAAGAGAACATTAATGAAGGATATCGAAGCTCGTGCGACACGCCTTTGATGACGCGGAACCCGAAATCAAGAAGGTGTGGTAACCCTAATTGCGAGACTCGGGGTTAGATTGGACTACCTTGTTATCAGAGCCCTATCAAGATTCTGGAAGAAGGAGGTCCTTGGAATTCCTGAAGTGGCAGCTAAAGTCACTTGATGACATCTGGACTCAAGATTAAGTCCAGGAGTTCATGGAGACCAAAGGTCAAGGTCACACCAGAAAAGTCTAAGGAAGGTACTTCAATCTGACCAAGGAACAAAAGAAGAGGAAGAAGATGTAATCTGCTTCTAAGACCTAGAGAAGGCATTGAGACTTGGTGTGGACTGGATTCCAAAGCTGAAAATTGGATCAGTTTTCAATAGAAAAGGGATGAACATCCAAGGAAAAGTTTCTTGTCTGAAATTAGTTGGAAAAGGTCATCCTGAGCAAGCCTGGAGGACATGACAGGGAATTTCAGCCTCATATGTTCAAGTCTTGATGACAAGGATTATCTTCAAACTTGAAAGACTGACTGGTCTGTTAGTTATCTGTTTGATAAGATTAAAAGAGAGCCTGAAGAAAGCCCAATTCTGGGTAGGAATTCTGAGTCTATACCTTAGCTAGAAGTATACCAGAGGTTGATGTGAGTGAACCAAGCTGCAGGTTCGCACTAAGATAAACCACATGAGAAAGAATGGACTTGAGGAATTTTCTCTAGGTGGGATAGAGTATTGACTAAAGAAATGCCCACACCTGAGAAAATAACTCCTGAGTAAAGGAACACCACCTCAGAAGAAGAAGAAGACAGCTCCATTGTGGCTCAAGAATCCTCCAGCAGCTCTGAAGAAGCAAGTTGGTCTTTACTCCTGATGATGAAGAGACTGGAAATGCTGGGAAGTCTCCAGCAAGACTCAAGAAGATACAAGTTGCTGAGAGGCAGTGGGAGCTACCCTCAGGCTAGCCCCAATTCACCTGGATTCCAGTCCAGGGGGAGCCTCTACAGTAGTGGAAGAGCCAACTCCACTGGAGAGTGAGCAAGGGCTACCCAACACACACTATCCTTAGAGGTAATCACTGAAAGCTTAATGCTTTAGATTTCCACTATAGAGGATGAATGTTTTGTCTGATTCCATTCAACCTCATGTTAATCAGCAAACACAGATTGTTAGTCTACCTCAACCCAAGATGTTGTCATGAGAGGACACATCTGTTACTGATAAAGTGGTTGATCCTGTGAGATCAGAGATTCTCCAGCACATTCTCCAACAAGGAATTTACATTATGGAAGATCGTTGTTCCCTGATCTTCTACAAACTGATTTTGAGAGAGAGAAAGTTGCTGCTGAGGGGGAGAAGGCAAATATTGAGGGGGAGCATGTGGAGATTGTAGAGGAAACTGCAAGCAAGGAGACTGAGGAGCCAAGAGATGCTGAAGGGCTAACACGAACTGAGAAGGATTCACATCCTAGTCCTAAGGAAAGAGTAGACATAGTCAGCACATCTGCTTCAGAAGATGAAGAGGCAGCTAGGGCCAAGAAGAGGAAGTTCTAGGTCTTCAAGAGAAGAAGCCAGAACTATAAGAAAGCCCTACAAACAATTGCTCCACAGCCTGCCACCACTACTGATTATAGTTCTCTGATGGTAGCATTGCAAATCAAGCTAGATGAGCAAAGGCAAGCTCTAAAAAAATATGTGGATGAAGGGCATAAATCCCTGCAATTTGATCTGGCACAAGACATCAAATCAATCAGATTTGAAGTGAATCTCAACAAGAAAGAAATGACTAATTGTTTCCATAAAGGAGGCAATGCAGTGGTCTATCTGGCTACACATCAAGAGAAAATAAAGACAGTGGAAACTTGATGACCTAGCAGTAAAGCAAGGATATGTTCTAGAAAATCAAATCAGAATGAATGAAAACTTGACTGTTTCTCATAATGCCATAGTCACCGAAATGAAGAATATAGTTACTGCCCAGACTGCACACAGTGCTGCTGCCAAAGCTGAGTTTGATAAGCAACTCCAAGAAAGCCTACTTGCAGTTCACACTGCTATTGCAGATTCTCAAAAGGTTATTACTGACAAGCTACAAAAGTTAAAACCTTTCTATAAAGATAGAGTCAACTATTTGAATGCACAGATACGATTCCAAAAGGATGATCTTAGAGATCACATAGAGAGAGAAGTCATAAAGGGGGAGAGGTTATTAGTCAAGGCAGGCTCTGATCATGCCAAATGGATTTCCAATTCCATCAGATCCACCCTTGGATATCCACCTTTATGTGATGATGACAATGTGGCAGAGTCTGGAATAAATCCTGCATACTTTGGAGGAGAGCAAGCTGAAGTGGCTCAAGTGATATATCCTCCTGCAGATTTTGATATGATACATCAGGAGGTACAGTCTATGTATAGTCCTCCTGAGGGTAATCAGAATATAATTCTTTAGAAAGTTGTCCAGCCTGTGCCAGAGGCAATCTTAAAAGAATAAGAGGCTTTGTTAAAAGAACAAGAGGCCCAATTATCTAAGAAAAGATTCAGAGAGCAAGCTGAATTAAGGCCAGATTTTGAACAATGGAGCCCCACATCCAGGAATATCATCTTGACTGCTTGGAAGGCTGCTAAGGACAATGTCCTGGATAGAGGCAAGTGGTATTTTGACCTGGAGTGGAGAAAACATGAGAATAGGCAAGAGGCCATTGTACAATATAGAAGGAAGGCTAAACTGGGAAAGCTACATCCTAATGCACAGGAGCCTAGCAAGTATTTCCCTAAGCCTTATCACTATTTTGAAAGGAAGAAGATAAAGGCTGAAGAGCTGAAAACGAAAGATCTCAAAGGGAAGAATCCTGCTGCTACTGATGATAAGTTGCTGAAGCTCTAGTTCAAGCAAAGATTCAATCTGGAAAGGGGATTGTAATCAAGGAACCAGAGCAGCCATAGGATAGCATTTATCTTAAAGTTTACAAATTGTAATCATTTTGGTTTTAAAACTCTATGTAAATTTTTGCATTAATGAATATGTTGGACAAAGTGTTGAAAGAACAATTGTGCCATGTGTTCATAATCTATTTACATTAATTGTTCTGAGATAATTGTTTATACATGTTTCTGTTCATGCATGTTTAAGTATTTTCCCTGTCATATAATCACTGCTTTACATCATGTTACTGAAAATTTGTTATTTTGTATGGTATATATCATTGACTAAGGGTTATGACTTCTCCAAATAGGGGGAGATTGTTGGGTACATTGGTTCTATATGTACCTGATTTGAAGAAGCCTCACCCTACTCAATGATATACATCAAAAGGTATATTTGATGTATGCTTTGAGTTGCCTTGTGCAGGTTAAGTAACTGCAGGTTTGCAGGAAAGATGAAAAAGTTTCTAAGTCCATGTGTCGACACCCTAGAAGAAAAGTGTCGACACTTAAGAAGGCTTGTGTCGACACCCTAGAGCAAGCTGTGTCGACACTTGGAGTAATTGTGTCGACACCTAGGAAGGCAGAGTCGACACCAGACAGAAACGTGTCGACACATACAGGCAGTTGTGTCGACACACAATGGAAGAAAAGTGTCTACAGTGAATCAGTGTCGACACTTAGAAGCAGTTGTGTCGACACCCAGAGAAACTTTGTCGACAGCAGAAAGTGTCGACACTTAGGAGGCTGTGTCGACACTCAGCAAAACTTCAACAAAGTTTAAGTACAAGTGTCGACACAAAGGAGATGTGTCGACACTCAACAAAAGTTTCAACACAGAAGGCATGTGTCTACACTAGGAGGCTGTGTCGACACTCAACACAGCAAAGTGTCGACATAAGGAATGTGTTCAGCTAAGACTACTTGAAGAAAGTGTCGACACAAGGAGCTGTGTCGACACTCAGCAAAAGTTTCAACATAGAAGGCATGTGTCGCTAAAGTATCAACACAAAGAAGATGTGTCGACACTTAACAAGTCGACACTTAACAAGTTCAACACATGAAGATGTCTCGACACAAAGGAGTTGTGTCAACACTTAGCAAGAAATCAACAAAATGCTATTGAAGAAAGAAGGACTTGTGTCGACACACATTATCAGTGTCGACACATTCTGAAGAAGAAGCAGTGTCGAGATAGCTGTTAACATCTACAACACAAGAAGTTGTGTCGACACCACTTTGTACTTGTGTCGAAGGCTAGTGTCGACACTTAGTCTACTTGTGTCACTTGACACTTAGCCGGTCTAGTTTTGTGAAGCGGACCAGCCGACACATAAAGACTATCAATTGAAAAATAAAAGAAGTCTCGACACTGGAGAGAGAGAGCTTCAGACAGTGAGAAGACAGAGATTAGCAGAGATAACCCAGAGGAGATCAACTTATTGTGTTCTAATTAAAGAAGCTTTGAAGAAGGCCAAGGGAGGTTGATCTCAGCCAAGTTCTTTCAAGAACTCATCAAGAAGCCAGTCAACTCATCTCTCTCTATCAGAGTTGTGGTCATATATTTTGTATTTTCTAATTTCTGTAGGATCTTAGGTATAGATCTGAGTTGTAAGCCTAAATCTATAAAGGCTGAGGTAGGGCTTGTGAGCCTGAGAGTAGGAGAATCATTTCTCTGAGTGTAGGCCTGTTGTGGATGAGTGTAGCCTGCTGAGGCTGAGTGTAGGCTGTTGTGCCTGAGTGTAGGTCTTGTTGAAGACTGAGTGGTAGGGCTTGGTGCCTGAGTTGTAGGATTGGGATCACTCTGACTTGTAGGAACCTGTTTGGGGTTCTGAGTTGTAAGATCTGAGGATCTGAGGAGAAGTGGAGAAGTTAGGCTGAATCTAGTACACTACTAGATAGGCGAAGGGGAAAGTGGATGTACCCAGACCTTGGGGAACCACTATAAATCCTATGTGCTCTCTGTGATTGTATGCTTGTATGATTGTTGTGCTGTGATACTTGTAGAATTGTAATTACTGTACTGTATTTTTGCCTTTAAAGTTTTAAAAGATATAGGTCATCTATTCACCCCCCCCCCCCCTCTAGGTGATTAGGCACTGTTTCTTTCATTTCTTTATGCCGGTTTTATTGCATGTTGCATATCTTGAAAGCTTCAACTAATCAACTAATAAAGCCTCAAATAATAAGGAAAACAAAAGATTATACTAAGGACTAAGAAACTTATTCACCACCACCCCCCCCCCCCCCCCTCTAGGTGATTTAGCTATCCTTGAAAACAAAGACTCACACCCTGGATGTCATATGTTTTATCCAATAGAGTTTCTTCTTCAGTCTCCTTATTGACTGCATTTTCGGTACCTTCATTTGTCATCTGCAGATCTTGTGCAGTTGCATCATTCAGTCTTTCCTATTTGTTCAGGTCATGGAGCACATCCATCACTGTTTTGCCAGCAATTTCATTTTCTAAAGTTGGAATCACATTGAGGTTTTCTTCTTCAATGTGTTCCTTCTCTGTTATTATCCAATCAAGTTGCATGTGTTGAATCAAAAAGAAAGGCAAAAACAAAAAAGTTTAATTCAGGAACATGTGAATATTTTCAGAAAGTTTATACAAATCCTATTGACAAAAAGTATCATCATGCTAAATGTAATTTTTGTACGGATGGATTGTATGGACACAATAGATTGACAACTACTCGATGATCGTTGAGTCCACTCGGTGCTCTCGACTCCTCTTGTCATTCGTCGGGCACACTCAACGATCGCTACCATCGTGCGGTATATACTACCATTGTGCGGTAGCATCCTGACACACAGTGTCAAGTCGGCACTTCCCCCGGCTCAGGTGCAAGCCTGCCAACCAGTGCACCCCGAGCCCGAGTCAACTCTCTTGACTCAAAAATGCATGTTAGGGGTCTAGCGTGAATCGGGACATTACATGGACACTAAGCTACAATTGTTTATCTGTATATGTGCATGTGTGAGCCCCATGAGTAGTCACACCACTTTGTAATCCTTTCTCAAGATAAATAAAGAGAGGCCCATCACAAGGGAGTCATTCGCCGCGGCGGGTCCAATCTGGTGTACGTTGCAGCTAAGTGGCTTCCTCCTTCCTCATTCTTTGTGAGGTCCATTGTATCCAGTCATTTACAAACCGCTTTCTTTCCTCTATCGAAAATCCTACCTCGTAATAGCACGCAGAGAGTTGGTGACCATTTTTGGTTCCAACAGAATTTGGTCAGGTGAGCATGGACCAAGTGATAAGTGAAATCGATTACACCATCAAGAGCCAACAAGAGCGTTCGAACATTCTGACAATCCCCCACGATTTTCAGATATGTTAGTCGTCAAAATCAACCCATGGTAGGCGGACAGACCCCGAATCCTGACCATCCCATCAGCCAGGATGGGTTCGATCGGCTTTTTAATCTGTTAAACGAGTTAGTGACACACCGAGGGTGGAGCATAGAACGCCAATCACCGAGGAGAACTCGTGATGCCTGCGAGCCCTGCCACAGGATAAGGTGGAAGCTAATCATGTTTGTCGCTGGCTATTCCAAGAGGCTGCCCATCCCGAGAAGGGTGGTCGACTTCGATGACCAAGCACCAGTTCGAAGGAGTAGATGTGTTCTCTTTGTTCTCCCCCGACATCGTTGGGTAAACCGCTCCAAACGGTTTTCGAGAGCCCCGTCTTCCCTGCTTCACAAGGATGGAGGACCCGTCCACTCACTTATAGACTTTCAACGCCATTATTTCTCTGTCACCGCCCATATCCAAAGCCCTACGCTACATACTTATTTCCACCACTTTCGACGAAAAGGTGAGGGAGTGGTTTCACAAGCCTTCTTCTAGGCTCAGTCACCTCCTTTAGAGAACTTAGAATAGATTTCCTGCAAAGTTTCTACACCTCAAAGTGACAAAGGGCAGATTTTGATGTGCTTTTCTAAATCTAGCAGTGGGCAAGGGAGATAATATGGTAATATGTAGATCGCTTTCAGAGCTTAATCATGGAGGTCCCAGATGTGGACCCTCAATTTTACCGAGTCGCGTTCACCAACGGACTCCGCACAGGTCTCTTCAAGTTTATGATCATTGAAAGGAAGCCTCAGAACCTACGTAGAACTTATTGAATGGGCAAATCAGTTCATTGAAGGAGAATACAACAATGAGGACTTAGTTGTAATTCTTTCAGAATTAGGATGGAAGCTCCCCCATAGTTCTTCTAGTCTACCCTTGGGGCCACCACAGAAGAATAATTCCATCCGCCAAGAGTCTCGCCCCTAGCATTAAAGAGGGTGCAATCCTCGTCAATGGGGGCCTGGCTCTTTTGACAACTTAAGGAGGAGTATCCTCGACATCAGCAATAAGAGAATGGTCATACGCCATTATTTCTAGGAGCCCCCTCAAAGCAATGGGAAGATGATGCGCAAGAGTAGACTGACATAAGGATGCCGATGGAAGAGGTTCTTGAGGTTCTTTAGCAACAACCTGACTTCCGACCACCGAGGCCTATGAAGGGAGGATCTGGGAATAGAAATCCCAACCTCTACTGCAAGTTCCACCGTGATGTGGGACACGATATAAAGAATTTTTAGTTCCTTGGCATCTTTGTGGTAAAGCTACTAAAATTGGGAAAGCTCGAGTAGTAATTGGCAAAAAGGAAGTATAGAAGAGCTGTAGAAGCTCCCCCGTCGTGGAACGTGAAAGAAACAGTTGGGGAGGGACCGAGTGCCCCCAAGATATAATTTGGTCTGACAAGAAAACAATAACGAATGCTTAGAAGTAGACGGGGTCGGCATGCTATGGAGTATTAACTACATCCACGATGGGGCCGGAATCGAATCCTCCCCTAAGTGGAGTCTGAGGTGATTAAGATGAAGAGAAGTAGCCTCCATATCCGTGGCTCCACCACCTCACGGACCAGTAACATTTAAGGAAGAGGATATTCCACAGTTCATTAGCCCTTTCCACGATGCGGTCGTCATCAAGGCCGCCTTGGGGTACTACGTGGTGGATGGGATCCTGGTGGACACGCACAGTTCTGTTAATGTCCTTTTCAAACCTGTTTATGTAGTCCTGAATAAGGGCGGGCCGCTGAAGGCCTGTGACGTACCCCTTTATGGATTTTCAAGGAAGAAGAAGGAAGTTGAAGGAAGTGTGCACCTGACTGTCATCTTATGTGGCATATCCAGGCTGGAATCCTTTTTGGTTATCGATGCTCCCAACAATTACACTGCAATTTTTGGGAGGCCGCTCTTGGACGACTTCTAGGACATTACTTCAACTTATTATCCAGTTTTAAAATTCCCACTGGAGGGGAAGAAGTTCTGGGTCAGGAGTGACCAACAGACGGAAAGAGAGTGTTATATCTGATCCGTAAATTTGGCAGAGTATATACCACCTTAAGTCGGGGCCGATTTCTCGGCATGCTGGAAGAATGCTTCCCGTCTCCCCCTAGAGACGTACAAATTGCAAGTCCATTGGAGGAATATGTTCCAATGCCAGTCAAAGAGAATTGGATTGCTAACATGACATAGGAGTACACAACATCTCTGATCACAAGCCATGGCTCGGGCCACTCGTCCACTGATAAGTCTGGTTTATATAGAGTTTTTCGGACTCATCTGGGCTTGTTTTCTCACTCGTGCACTACATTTCAACCATTTATCATTTATATTTGCATTGTTCAGTCATTGATCACAATGTGCACTATTTTGGCCCATGGGTGTGCAATTGCGCATTCTATTGTTGGGGTAAGCACATGGTGCTCCCCAGGGGCTCTTTCTAGTTGCTTTTGTTACATTTTTGTGACGCTGGAGGGCTCTCTTTAGTTTTATTGGTTTTTATACAGGTGGTGCATTTTCCCCAAGTCCAGAATGCAGGTTTGAGGAAAACGCACGGTCGTGTGTTTTCTTAGCACACGGTCCTTTGTGATTGTGCGTTTTATTTGTGCAAGAGAAACATCGAGCTGAGCTCGATGAACTGAGATCGACGATCTTTACCCACGGTTAACGCACGGTTTCTTCAGAACCGTGCGCGAAGGAAACGCACGGTTTTCCTATAGCTTCTTGTTATTGTATTCTATGGTTAATCATTCAATTTGTTCACGCACTGGCGGAAGCTCCCGTGTGCGAGTAAAACGCACGGTTCCACCTGCTTTTCTTGTTTTCCTACTTTTTGTCGCTACCCTTGCGATTTCCTTCATGCACGGGCAGAATCTCCTGTGCGCGAAGTAAAATGCACGGGTCAACGCTTCATCTTCTGCAAGCTCGGCCTGCAAGTTAATAATGTACGGTTAGAATACGGCCGTGCGCAGAACCGTGCGTGGCTAATTTTCTGACTTGCTTCTATTTAAAGCACAAATTTCTCACCATTTGAGGAGATCTGTATTCCGGCCATTCCAGCCACCTTTTAGGGAAAAGCTCCGCCTTTCCACCTCCATCCTCCATCTTCCACCAAGGAGAGAAGCTTCGGTCATGCTCGCGAAGCCTACATCTTGTTGGTTCTTGCTCTCGGCCTTCTCCATCATATCTTGAGCTCCATTTCATGGTTTAATGCCATAGCCAACAAGCAAAGGGAAGCTTGCAACTTTCTTCCAGATCATGACACGAAGAAGACGAGTTCATTGGGAGTTAGTGACAGACTCCTCTACCCCGGACGTAGTGGAGGACCGAGCTTGGACGCGGATTGACAACCCGGTGATTCCTTCCGCGACCCCTCGATGAGCCTTCGGATTCGATTGGTCTCTTGACTTGTTCTTGCTTTCTTGTTGAATATTGGTGTTTAAATATATTTACATTGATGATGTGCACTTTAGTTGTAAACTTTATGAGATTCATTTCTATGTGATCTTATATTGTTTTACGCTTTCGATGCTTGAGTTGCGCCCGCATTTCCATCCACCGTCACATCCGATTTTGTCGCTCTAGCGATTTCTAGAGACGTGCGTAGCGAAGAGGTGCTCTCGAACCTCATTCCGTCATTCTAACCACCTCATCCGCAAGCCGACTCGTCCATCCGCCCAGTGATTCGGTGCATAGCGTCTCGTTTAGTCTTCCATCCTGCCTGTCGAAGCATTGTATAGCGGCATTGCATAGGAGTAGTTGATAGTATTTTATTTTTTGTTTCCGCAGCCATCAAAACCCCCCTTAGTTAACTCCTCCCTAAGGACTTCAATCTCATGTCCTCCTTGAAATTAACTCCCCCTTACTGTGTTCCTTAAAGAGATCGATACTTGGGGAAATTCACCCATTTTATATTACTTGTGCGACCGGTACAGTAGTCGTCCAACGCATCAAGTTTTTGGCGTCGTTGCCGGGGAGCACAATCATGTGAGATTTTGGAGAGGGAGATAGTAGATCGAAGCCCTTTCCATTTGTGCATTGCATTGTTCTTATTTGTTTTATTTGTTAGAATTTTTATTTTGCTTATTTCTTTTTACCATTTTCTGATTTTTGGTTTTAGATAGTAGATCCATGCTATTTTTATTTTAGTTGTGTAGCACTCTGTGGTAAATTTTTTTGTTCGTGATGTATTCAGCTGAGTGCCGTCTTTATGACGCTTTGCGCCGATGCATCAATGTCATGGCTTCTTGGAAAGCCGAGCATTACATTAGATGTTTGTTATGTCAAGGTGTTGGCCACATGGTGGAGGATTTCCCTTGTTTGTTCGACCCTTCCCCCTCTAAGGGCGTGCGTAAAATAGCCTCCCATTCGCGGAAGACTGTTGTGGACAGGCCTACAAGGGTGTTTCCTGGACCATACACTGATATCGCACACCTTGCTCGTGTAACACCTCAAATCCCAGGATTGGGAAAAGTTGGGTGACATGGCCTGGGACACGGGCGTGTCCCAGGGCGTGTCCTGATCGGGTGAGCAGTCGGCGAGTGTTCGACGAAAACTCTATTCTTTGGAAATGAGGGAACACGCCCTCTGACACGGGCATGTCAGATGTCGTGTCCTCCTCGGCTCGACGAACTTCGTTCGATGAAGTTAAGCTGGAGGCGTGTCTGTTGCCGTGTATGGGCACACGGCCTGTGGCACGGGCGTGTCACAGGTCGTGTCCTTTGCTGGACGTGCTCAGGGCATCTGAGGCCTGGTGGACACGGGCAGGACACGGTCGTGTCTTGGGTACACGGCCTATGACACGGGCGTGTCCCTGGCCATGTCCCTATCAGGTTGATTTGGTTTTGTGCAGCCTGAAGTACACGGCCACAGACATGGGCGTGTCTGAAGGCATGTTAGGTGACACGGGCGTGTCACATGGCCGTGTACTGGTCTGGATGAGTCGGTTGTGTGCCGCTTAAGGCACACGGCCTGTGATACGGGCGTGTCATAGGTCGTGTCAGGAAAAATTTAGCTTTTTGTGGCAATATCGTGGCCGTCCATTTTCTCAGCTGGGATCTAACGGCTCATCGTCCTCCCTGTTTCCTTAAGGTTGAAAATGGATATGGGAATCTCATTTGATTTTGGCCATCATCTTTCTACAATCTAGAGAGAGGAAGAAGGAGGAGGAGGAGAGCTGTCCACCGGTGGAGCTGCGGAATTTCGTTTCGAAATCTGAGTCTAGCGTTGTGGAGGCAAAGCCGCTGCGGTCATGTCCAGACGGCTAAAAGCTCATGGCACCAAAGCGATCGTCAAGGGTAACGATCTTTCTTCCTAACCATGTGAAGGCTTCCTTTTTGGCATGTGCATAAGATTCCCCCACCAGAGGGTAGCTTGTTCCGGTAGTCCGTTGGGTTGAATATAGAATCCCCAATGATTTGGCATATAGATCCGGAAATGGAGTACGGAATAGGCATGCTGTGTGAAGCCCATCTGGACAGGTTGGTCTGGATTGGTGATGTTGCATATACACACCAGAGAAGACTCCGTGATTAAACGTGTAGTTTTAGGAGTCGACGGGTTGACCTGTGAAGGGCAGTAGCAGGAAGAACTAGAGTGGTAGTCCAGGAAAATACCCTTGTGATGCTCGTGATGCTGATTGGGTTGTACCTGAAGGTATGAGTGACGGTGATGGCGACGGTGATGGCGACGTGATGGCGTGGTGATGGCGACGGTGTGACGACGACGCCCCCAGGACGACCAACTTGGGAATGACTATGTTGAAGATGTGCCGGCAAAGGACGTGCGACGTCTAGCGGTCATGGTTACAAGCTTCGCCCTCGCAACAAGACTCATATTTGATATTTTAGCTTTGGTGTGCTAATAGCAGTTTCATGATGCCTCTTTAAAAAAACTTTATTTAATTTCTGCATTTTCTTTATGTGGTGTGTCTTTAGCCACTTGTTATTTTCTTTGAGATGTAAGTCTATATAAGGCCTTGAACTTTTCATTTGATGGTAGAATGAAATTGAAATCAAAACTTGAATTTTGCCAACCCTAATTTTTCCCTCTCTTCTTCTCCTAGCCGCCCCCCTCTTTCTTCCTTCCTCCAAACCGCCGGCCTCAAGGCTCCCTCTTTCAAGAGTTCGGCCATCTCCTCTCTCCCCCTTGCTCTCGGCCGCCCCCTTCTCTTTAGCGCTCGGCGACTCTCCTCTCCCTCTTGCTCACGGCCACCCGAGATCCCATCTCTCCAAGGATACTTCAGCCCATGCATGAGAGGTTGTTTGCAAGGAAGAAGATAGGGGTTTCCTCCACGGCGTGAAGTGAAGGAGATTAGCACGTTCGTCATCCATAGCGCGCTTCCCGTGGACTTTCAACGGAGGAGCGATCAAACTTGGTGGATCCCGCATCACAGATCTACAAATCCGAGAGGGGTAACGAAATTTCTACCAAGAGTTTTCTTTCTCTAGATAGTTCTTGTGGGGGACGAATTTTGCGTTATTTTCCGATTCGTTTTTCTTCGCGGTTATCCCTAATAGATCGTATTTTTCGTTTGGATTTCCGAAAGATTCGTAGAGGATTGGCGATCCTCGTTATCTTTTTGTTGGGATAGATCCTACCATCTTTCGAATCATTTTGTTTTTGGTGGATCTATTTTGGTACAACCCAAAAGCTCGTTCGGGATCAAATTATCCCATTTAGCCGGAAAGAGTTTGGCCTATAGCCAACACTCGATCTATTTGCGGAACGGCGATCCGTATCGTTAGCGCGAGCGATAATAAAATAATTGTTGTGCCTGCGTTTTCGTCAACGTGTGGAATAGAGAGCGTTTGAGAGTTGCGAGCGTCGTCGTCACGCCGTCCGTGTAGGATCTTTTACGACGGGCCTACATCAATTTGGTATCAGAGGAAGGTTTTCGTCAATTTCCTAATTGGCACTCCTCCCCCTCTTCAAATTAAAATAAATAAATTTCAATTTAAATTCAAATTTCAGATTTCAAATTTCGAATTTCAAACTTCAAATTTCAAATTTCAAATATCAAATTTCAAATTTCAAATTTCAATTTTAATTTTGAATTTCAAATTTCAAATTTCAAATTTTCAAATTTCAAATTTCAAATTTCAAATTTCAAATTTCAAATTTCAAAATTTAAATTTCAAATTACAAATTTCAAAATTTCAAATTTCAAATTTCAAAATTTAAATTTCAAATTTCAAATTTCAAAATTTCAAATTTCAAAATTTCCATTTCAGAAATCCAAAAAAAAAAAATTTTTTTCATTAAATCATTATTTTTATTAAGTTATTTTAAAATTTAATAGTTGGTCTGCAAATAACGGCCTATATTTTAATATTTTCAGCAAAATTTAAAAATAAATTTTTTTTAATAATTCTCATATTTTTCCAGCAAGAAAATCTATTTTATATAATTATAATTTTAGTGGCTAAGCGGGAACAATTCTATCTTTCCTAGAATTAGTTGTTCAGGTACCCTTTCTTTGCATTCGCATAAAATCCGGATCGAGTGTCCTCTCCGTTCACCCTGAAATGGCTTTCGATGTTAACGCTTCCAATCGTCCCCTGACTTATCTACACACTAATATTTTTACCTATGATGGTTTGGGGATCCCAAGTATTTTTAGATACTGGCTTGAGGGGTAAAACTTATTTTGATTATAACAAATTGGTGACTACCAAAGGTTAATGTAGTCCGAGAGCGGTTAAGAGGTCGAGCCCGTGTGTTTGGGCTGAACGAAGAGCGCGGAGCTGGTAGCTATCCATATGCCTGCCCCACATGCGAAGAATACTCTCGGAGAAATTTGATTCCCCATACTGCCTTACTACTAGCCCGACATCCACTAACCAGTATAGTTATGGCACCTTATCCAAGCCTGATCATAGGGGTGACCTATTCCCCAGGACAGATCCTTTTCCCAGGCTGGGGGAGCTACCCACAACACACCTGCACCTACCTATAGAGAAAGGAAATAGTGAGGTCCCCTATCTCGAGTTCGGTACATGTGACTGTGAGGACTGTCATGAGCCCCCGGGGGTAAGAGTAGTCTGTATCTGTAGGGGCAGACAGACGACTACGACTTGTGAGTCTAGCGGCGTATCTGACCATGGCTATATTGAGTATCCTCCACCCTGATTACGGCCATAGACGCTTTTAAGTCTTTCCCCGAGTTGCCTGAATTAGTCGTTGACTCTCTGTTGAGTCTGAGGCGGTGTCTAGGACTGTGCCTGTCACTGAGGACGAGGTTGAATACGCTGGCGATTTGAGTGACGATGAGGAGTTTGGTTACCCTAGTGACCTGGACGAGGATTTCTCCTCTGAGGAATCGTCTCCTATTCCTTTCGACGATGTTTCTGAGGCGTCTCCCTTGACAGTTATGGAGTCTTCTGATGACCCTGAGTCAGAAGACATTCTGGCTAAGTCACCCTATGTTGAGAGCTTACCTATTACTGATTTAGTGTGATGACCTGCTTGAACACAGCTAGTTCCTTCTAGCCGGAACATATTGAGGTGCCCATTTCTTTAGCTTCCCCCGGTAGGTCAATCCAGTCGGATCAGTGCGAGTGAGGATCACAATTTATAATGATTGATCCTGGTTTGGTCGATGGTTCAACGGTGTTGGAAGAGTCACCTTGGGATGGATGTTTATCTTGGATAATCTTAGTGGTGCACATCCGCGAGATAGTTCATTGATATTATCATCGTTGCTTGAGGGTCATAGTAATTTAGATTCTTCCCGGGATTCGATTTACCCAACCTCCATCATGATTTAGACAATGTACCTACTTCGTGGGAAGATTTGGTTAGCGAAGGATGTGACGTTTTGGAAGAGTTACCCTGTGTGGGAAGGCTATTTGTGGATGACGGTAGCACTGAGGACCCGATAAACATTTCTTTGACGTTAGCTCCTTCGCCAGAAGCCCAAAAGGGATTAGGAATTTTGTCGAGTACGATCTTTCCTACTTTTGAGACCAATACTGATTCTGATTTGGACGAATTATCTAGTGGGTTGGAAGACATGTCGGCTGATTTGGTAGAGTCACCCCGTGATGAATGTTTATCTGATAGTGAGTTAGATGATGACGATCCGGCTGAGTTTTCGGTAAGGACGATCTACTGTTTGATTTTTCCTTTGATTTTGATGGCTTGCACCCGGAGGATTTTTCTTGGATGTTAAATCCATGTTTTGACGGTGAGTATGATTTAGTTCCTCCTCCGGAATCGCTCATGTCGACTCCTCCTCGGTTCACTTGACTCGATTAGATGACTTTTAGGGAACGAGCTTGTCATTTCTAGCCCTAGATATTTGGAGATGTTTATTTATCCAGCTTCCCCATTCAACTTACCCAGACGGATGTGTGTGAGCGATTTGTTAGTTGTCGCGTTCGGTCTTTCCACTACTTTTCATAGATCTGACTATATTGTTCCTAGGATGGACCGTTCATCTGACCGCTTGGCGTTGGGTAAGGCTTCTTTTTGGACTGCTAGTGATTCCATGGCGATGGTATGTTTTGATGTGGTGTCCCCCAGACACAATTATTTGCCAAGCCCGGTCGCTTGCATTTATCCTCCGCCTGTTGATGATCCGTGCATGCACACGTTAGTGAACGTAGTTGGGTATGTTGAGTTGTGTCTCCCGCACTACCTTTCAACTCCGGGAGCATCCAACTCTATAGTTGGTGATGAGCGTTTTCCGCAGGCATTTCTTTGTGAAATTTTTAAATCAAAATTTAAATCTAAATTTAAACTATGGCGTTGGACTCCACAGAAATCGTTAATGAATTTAAAGCACCCATGCCACCAGACTTAGTCCCGTTATTTTCTACTGTTAACTCAAGTCATGTTGCACATGGGTTCACCCCACACGGTTCATGGGACCTAATCCTTCCGCATGCTCAACCAGCGTACAATAATTCTAAGAACAGGTCCACTGGGTTGTCTCCGAATGAGATAGTGCATGGTTATAAGGCGCCAGTGCCTCTTGACTTGGTTCCGTTACCGCCTTCTTTTAAGTCAAGTCAATTTGCACAGGACTTCGCTTCACCGTTCACACTCTCCATGAGCATAATGGCAAGACGTTAGCTAAGCAATATTCTATCTATCAATCGAATGCTAACGTACATAGGCGAGCAGTCTCCTTGAACATTGGCGATTTGGTTATGGTTCGTCTTATCCCTGAACGGATGCCTTCGGGCACCATAAAAAAATTAGCGAACAAGAAAGCCGGTCCTTTTCGAATTTTGAAGAAATTAGGCGAAAATGCTTATTTGTTAGAATTACCCGTTGATTGGGAAATCTCCCCTGTGTTTAACATTTCGGATTTAACGCTTTTTGTTGCTCCACCACCTGAACTATCTGTCTCTCCGTTTAATAATTCCACTATACAATCTAATGGGGTGGGGGGTGAGCTCAATTCTGGATCGCTTTCTCCTTCGAAATCTACGGGAGGTATGCCGTCTATTGATGATGAAACTTGTTTGTCTGCTTCACCTAACGTTTTTCCGAGGTTTCCCCGGACGGATTTCTTGCCTGACAGGATTTTGCAGGATGATGTGTTTCCCACTCCCGACGGCGACACTCACAGGTTTTTGGTTCGTTGGCGTGGTCGTCCGGCTTCGGACGACTCTTGGCTCTCTGCTGCACAGGTGGATCTTCTTGACGCGGACCTCGTACGCCGTTATATTTCAGCCCGCTCATCGGAGATGAGTCCTTTTGAGCGGCGGAGGATTGATGACGACGGTGATGGCGACGGTGATGGCGACGGTGATGGCGATGGTGATGGCGACGGTGATGACGACGGCCACCAGGACGACAACTTGGGAATGACTATGTTGAAGATGTGCCGCAAAGGACGTGCGACGTCGTAGCGGTCATGGTTACAAGCTTCGCCCTCGCAACAAGACTCATATTTGATATTTTAGCTTTGGTGTGCTAATAGCCGTTTCATGATGCTCTTTAAAAAAAAACTTTATTTTTTTTGCATTTTCTTTATGTGGTGTGTCTTTAGCCACTTGTTATTTTCTTTGAGATGTAAGTCTATATAAGGCCTTGAACTTTTCATTTGATGGTAGAATGAAATTGAAATCAAAACTTGAATTTTGCCACCCTAATTTTTCCCTCTCTTCTTCTCCTAGCCGCCCCCTCTTTCTTCCTTCCTCCAAACCGCCGGCCTCAAGGCTCCCTCTTTCAAGAGTTCGGCCATCTCCTCTCTCCCCCTTGCTCTCGGCCGCCCCCTTCTCTTTAGCGCTCGGCGACTCTCCTCTCCCTCTTGCTCACGGCCACCCGAGATCCCCTCTCTCCAAGGATACTTCGGCCCATGCATGAGAGGTTGTTTGCAAGGAAAGATAGGGGTTTCCTCCACGGCGTGAAGTGAAGGAGATTAGCATGTTCGTCATCCATAGCGCGCTTCCCGTGGACTTTCAACGGAGGAGCGATCAAACTTGGTGGATCCACGCATCACAGATCTACAAATCCGAGAGGGGTACGAAAATTTCTACCAAGAGTTTTCTTTCTCTAGATAGTTCTTGTGGGGGACGAATTTTTGCGTTATTTTCCGATTCGTTTTTCTTCGCGGTTAATCCCCTAATAGATCGGTATTTTTCGTTTGGATTTCCGAAAGATTCGTAAGAGGATTGGCGATCCTCGTTATCTTTTTGGTGGGATAGATCCTACCATCTTTCGAATCATTTTGTTTTGGTGGATCTATTTTGGTACAACCCAAAGCTCGTTCGGGAGTATCAAAATTATCCCATTTAGCCGGAAAGAGTTTGGCCTATAGCCAACACTCGATCTATTTGCGAACGGCGATCCGTATCGTTAGCGCGAGCGATAAATAAAATAATTGTTGTGGCTGCGTTTTCGTCAACGTGTGGAATAGAGAGCGTTGAGAGTTGCGAGCGTCGTCGTCACGCCGTCCGTGTAGGATCTTTTACGACGGGCCTACATCAGAAGGATAGTAGCAGGAAGTACTGGATTGGAAAGTCCGGAAATACCCTTGTAATGTTTGGTGTTCATGGGTTGTGCCTGTGAAGGGTAGTAGCAGGAAGTACTGGATTGAAAGTCCAGGAAAATACCCTGATACTTGTGTTGTTTACTGGTTTGTGCCTGTGAAGGGTACTAGCAGGAAGTACTGGTACGGAAGTCCAAGAAAGACCCTCTGATGCTTGTGATACTAAATGGGTGGTGTTTGTGAAGGGTAGTAACAGCAAGTACTGGTGTGTCCAGGAAAACACCCAGGCTTTATGCCAAATAAGTAAGGTGAAACCGACCTGTGCCTTTTGAGCCGCGAGTACGCTGTACTAGGTGATGGTAAGGCGACTTGAGCAACGGGGGGTGGATGATTCGACCTGCGTTATGTCCGTCCGACGTGAGACCTGAAAGTGCGGTCTGTTGGAGCGCATAGCGAGAGTCTTAGGCATGTGCGCCACGACACCATGGGGGCTACGGGACAATACCGGGTCAGTAAGACTAAAAGTCTCCGACTACACGCCATGGGGCAAATGCTCAACTTTTGCCGTCGGGTTTCGGCCCTGGTACGGTGTTGGGACCCGGGTTCGTCGGTTCACCAAGAATGTGTCCTGAGTGCACGGATCGTCGGGCCGCGTGGCTGATGGTTGTGATGGAATGTTTGTGCGTGAGTGCACAATATGTGATGAATATATATATACATATGAATTGCTATGCCTGCAGGGAAGGAATGTCACTGCCCATGGAAAGGGGTAGGGTCGTTATAATTTGGTCAGCTGAATGCTGACCCTTGCCTTGTTTGTCACCGTTGGGTGGACTGTCCCTGTGTAGGTGCTGGAGAACCATGCAGGACACATAAAGGTTGAAGTCCCTATTGTTGTTGTTGTTGCTGCTACTAGCCCTTGAATGCTAAGCTTGAAATGTTGTGTTTTGTTATATGTGGCCAGCCTACGCGCCAATGTTTGGGAGCCACTATTGTAAAAGGACTTGTAAGGTCATCAGGCCAACTGACTTTGTATTTGATGAACATTCCTATTTATATATAAATGTGGAGCTTTAGATAGGTGTACATTCCATGTTTAGAGTTCGTGTTTCGGTGTTATTGGCTTCCTCTACC